>CM062819.1:85270466-85365319 GCA_031772625.1 Pinus tabuliformis | reverse complement strand
TTAGTTTCTTACATATTTTAATAAAAAAACCCCCACAAATTTACAACCTTCTCTTTGCCTATTCTGACCCATTCATTAAAACCCCTCTATCAGACCTTGGCCTCACTCTTAGTTGTATTCAAGGGTGTGCTGACGACCTCAAGTTAGATGAGTCGATGTTTATGTTCATGAAGGAAGTGCTTGCAAATCCAAATGAAATTTCCATAATTTTTTCAGCTTATTTGGCCAGAAATATTTTTGTGGACCTAAATGCAACATCTTAGTTCTTCATCTTTATGCACCGCTTACTTGTTCCACTTGGTTTTGTTCAACTATCTGAATTTGTTCTCTTTCACCAAATTGATTAAGGATTGTAGAAATTTTGAATAATTTAACACATATTCAACAGAGATTATCCTAATCATGTACTATTGCGGAATACATACACAATACATAAGCTCCTCTACGTTGATCATCAATATAGCAGCATCAATAACAATAAAACATCAAGAGCATTCACACATTAATACAGTATGTAACCCGGGGAAAGCATCTCGCTAAAAACTCCACACTATCTGTATATTAATGATTGAGACCATGTAACATTACAAAGTAAAATGCTTATCACAAGCGATCCAGTACCAGCTCCACCTGTTACACACAATACAGCTAAGATCTGATCTCCAAATCTATTCCACTGCTTGCCTGCCTCCATTGCTCAATACCTGCTCAAGAATGAATGAGAATGGTTTACCAAACTCGTATTTCACCTCCAAAGAATCACTCACACTATGTTAGACGTGAGCAGAGGCTATAATACTGGGAAAATACATGAGCAAACTCATTGGCATACTCAATCCCTTGATTGTGCAAGATCTGATGCACAACTATAGTCACAACTGATAGCAATCTGATCCTCTAACACCTGTCCCTGCTGAACTGAACATGCACTGACATGCAACTGAGTTAACTGATGTATTCATTAGTTGCATTATGAGTTAATAATTAGTTTAACAACTCATCATTAGTCTATTTGCAGTTAGACTAACTACAACTAGTTTAACCAAGTCAAACTGAACACAACTCCATCAACTCCACAATCAACTCCACCAAACTCAACTGATTGAGTTCTAACTGAAGTCATGCATGCAACAACTCAACTGACTCATAAGAAAATCATACTTCCTTCTGACAGCTGCATGGGCCACATCTGTAGCTCAAACTGAAGTGCTCCAAGAGAATAAGATCAAGTTTATAGTCCAAATATTATTATGAGACAATAATATTTGACTTTTCTATTTTGGACAGCCAGTCTAAAAATAGACTTTGATCACTCCTGCTGTGATCACTCCTGCTGTGGTCACTCCTACTGTGATCACTCCTGCTGTGGTCACTCCTGCTGTGATCATCCCTGCTGAGGTCACTCCTGCTGTGATCATCCCTGCTGGGATCCAAAAATAGAACTTGCGCCATAATTTGCCTGCGGGCCCACTTAGTGAAGGCGACTCTTTTCACTAAGCTCCATAATCTTGTTGCAATCTCAACACTCCCTCTTGACAAGATATGGATTATCAGCAACCCCTATCCTGCCTCGGTGGTACTCGAATTTTCTCCTGGTGAGAGCCTTCTTCAGAATATCAGCATCTTGATCCTCCGTTGGAATGTATGAAAGCAACATGATCCTCCGCTGCACACAATCTCTGATATGATGGTACCTGATGTCCTTGCTGCCAATACTCGGCCTCTTGAGCTCCCTCCCCTGCCCAATCTGCATCCTCCTATCTGTACCAAGATCCATATCCCGATGTGCCTCTCAAGTAGCGCAATACATGCTTGCACGCCTTCCAAAAGAGCTTGGTAGGCTTAACCATAGCTTGTGAAAGTTGGTTAACTGCATAGCATATATTGGGTCGTGTATTAACCAAATACATCAACGACCCCACCAACTGTCGATAAAACAGTGGCATCCACTTCTTCTCCGAAGTGGCATCCTCCTTCCTCCAACCTCCAGGAAGAGGAGTATCTCCCGAGCATACTTTCCCTGAGAAACAAACAGTCCACCATTGCGCTGCAATATTTCCAATCCTAGGAATAGTAAAGGAGGCCCTAGTCCTTCATCTCAAACTCTATAGCAAGATCCTTCTTGCATGACAGTATCAACAGCTCATCACCCGTTAGAATCAAATCATCAACATACAGTACAATGATAAGCAACTTACCCTCCACCACAATCTGGTATAGGTTAGGATCCGCCTCGCTCTTGGAAAATCCAAGTCCTGTGAAATAGCTGTCTATCCATGTGTACCAAGCACGTGGTGCTTGCTTCAACCCATACAACGCTCTCTTGAGCCTGCACACATGCGACTCGCTGCTGAAGACCTCAAAGTCTTCGGGTTGCTCAATGTACACCTCCTCCTCAATGACTCCATTGAGGAACGCAGTCTTCACATCCATCTGATGAATGTGCCATCCCATCTGCGCTGAGAGAGCAAGAATCGTCCGTATGGAAGAATACCTTGCGACAGGTGCAAAGGTATCTTCATAATCAATCCCCTCTATCTGTGAAAAGCCCTGGGCAACAAATCTTGCCTTGTACTTCTCTACACTCCCGTCAGTTGCCTGCTTAACTTTGTATATCCATCTCGAACCCACACCACTGATTTCCCTTTCGGTCTAGGAACAATCTCCCATGCACTGTTTCTGACAATAGAATCATACTCTTCCACCATGGCGTCTACCCATGCGGGATCCTCCACAGCTTCCTCGAAAGAGGATGGCTCAGTCACAACACACTTACTCATAAGAGCCATGTATCCAGTGTACCGATTAGGTCACTGTCTCTGCCTGCGTTGGGCTGTAGGTGGTCCTACAACTTTCTTTGCATCTTGAGCTAGTCGCTCAACTTCTGTCAAGCAAATTCGCCCTCTGATGGTTGGCGCTGCATGAGTGGTCTCTTCCACTCCATGAACCTCGTCCTGTGGCTGATCCACATCCTGAAGCATCCTTAGGAACTAATAGCTCCTCATCTTCATGCAAGTGTAGCTCCCTCTCAAGCGAACACTTCATGGCTTTCTCCTCCTGAAATTTTATATCCCGTCGCACGACAATTTTACCACTATCTGGCAAATACAAATGATAGTTGTGGGGCGTATCAGTGTACCCCACAAATATCCCAACCTCTACGGTCAGCTCCAACTTCTTCCTGTCATCCTTCGTCACATGCATGTAAACATTAGCACCAAAAATCCTCAAATGAGAAAGATCAGGCTTCTTACCAGAATAAGCCTCCTCGGGTGTACTCATGCCAAGTATCCTATGAGGACAACGGTTCTGCACATAAACTGCTGTATTGCATGCTTCCGCCCACAAGTGAAGGGTAGGCCCTGATCATGCAACATTGCCCGTGCAGCACCCACAATCGTTCGGTTCTTCCGCTCAGCTACCCCGTTCTGCTGTGGGTTATGGGGAGCTATGAGCTCTCTACGAATCCCTTCTGCCTTGCAGAATCCTTGAACTCGTCTGAGATGTATTCACCACCATTATCGCTCCTAAGAGCCTTCACCTTCTTCCCTGACTCCTTCTCGATCAGTGCTTTGAATTCACAGAACTTTGATTATGTCTCGCTCTTCTTCTGCATGAAGAAGATCCAGCACTTACAAGAGAAATCATCAACAAAAATCACATAATACCTGTGTTTTTCTGTCGAAGCAACTGAGAAAGGTCCACACACGTCTGTGTGAATTCTCTCAAGGATCATCGTGGCGTGACTATACTTCTCGTGAAAGGTGGCTTTGACAAACTTCCCCAAAGTACACCCCTTGCACTGATTTGACTATGCAAGAGTGCCTTTAGGAAGCCCTGTAGTGATCTGCTGCAGTATCTTCAAGGCTCCATGGTGAAGGTGACCCAATCTCCTGTGCCACAACTCGCCATCATCCCGGCTCACCAATCCTTCTGCCTTGCCTGCCATTGTTGCACATCCATCTACGTGCAACTGATAAAGGTTCCTCACTTAAACCCCTATCTTCCGGGTCTCACCAGTTGTCTTGCTGCGCAGGAAAGCCTTTTCCTCGCTGAAAACAACATCATACCCATTGTCTTCTAACATCGCCACTGAGATAAGATTCTTCTTCAATCCTGGAACATGCATGACTTCCTTCAATACGAAGGGTTTACCAGACTCCCTCTCAAAGGAAATGGTACTGATACCAGTCGTACTGTATCTACCATCATCGCCCATCTCGATGTGCACTCCAAGATCTTTGTCCTCCAGATCAGAGAACAAATCTCTATCTCCTGTCATGTGAAAAGATGCACCACTGTCCAAGAACCACACCGATCCCATCACACTTGAAACCAAGCATGCGATCAATGAAAAATCAAGCTCAAACTGTGAGGCTAGAGCCTCTCCTGCTGAAGATCCAGCAGCCTGCTTGTTCTTCTTCTTCTGCGGACAATTAGTGGCATAGTGTCCGTGCTGGTGATAGTGAAAACACTTCACCTTGGACATATCCTGCTTCTTGCCTTTCGCACCAGACTGAGAAGCTTTCTTGCTCTTCCCTTTCTTTGCTTTGCCAGCCAAAGCGCAATTCTCTTCATCAGCTCCCTTTGATGAAGACCTGTCCCTGGTACTCCGCCTGATCTCCTCCTTCACAAGATCTAACCATAGTCTTTCCCATCCTGGCAATTTCTCCCGACCATTGACAGAGTCCTGATAGGAATGCCAACTCTTCGAAAGACCAAGGGGAGCCAAGCTCACCAATTCCTCATAATCGACAGTAACCCCCACACTTCCCAGCTCATCTCGACACTGAGTGAACTTCGTGAGATACTTGGGCATACTGTCACCCTTCTCGCATTTGATGTTTCTGAGTTTATCTTTGAGCGCCAGCTTCCTTTGCTCGCTCTTGCTTTGGAATAATTCTGTTAATGATTTCCACATCAAATATGGAGTAGCCTTTCCATGGAGGTTGGAAACAATGTGATCCTTCACGCCCTCCAACAGAATCCTTCGACATTTTGTGGTCTTCTTTTGCCAAGCATCAATAGGCTTTGGGACATCCGTCTCTATGAACTCCTTCAGCCCGTTATCATCCAATACTGCCTCCATCCTGTCCTTCCATGCAATGTAGTTTGAGCTACCCTCAAGAGCATACTCCAATCGCAATCCGTTGAAAGACATTGCTGCGTTGCCACCAAGAAAACACTGCTGCAAATTCGAATTCCACCAGCAACCAACTCAACCGCCTCGGATCTAAGATTCTTGAGAACACAATATTTCTCGTACAGAGATTGACTGTATTGGAATTCACCGGATATCTCACCTTCCAAAGGAAGGATGAATCCAGAGGCTACCTGGCCCGATTACAGACTCTGCCTGAAGAAATAGAATGTAAACACTTCCTGAATAGTAGATCTGATGATCAACAACTCTGATACCATGTAGAAATTTTTAATAATTTAACAAATATTCAACAGAGATTATCCTGATCATGTACTATTGCGGAATACATACATAATACATAAGCTCCTCTACGTTGATAATCAATATAGCAGCATCAATAACAATAAAACATCAAGAGCATTCACACATTAACACAGTATGTAACCCGGGGAAAGCATCTCGCTAAAAGCCCACACTATCTGTATATTAATGTTTGAGACCATGTAACATTACAAAGTACAATGCTTATCACAAGCAATCCAGTACCAGCTCCACCTGTTACACACAATACAGCTAAGATCTGATCTCCAAATCTATTTTACTGCTTGCCTGCCTCCACTGCTCAATACCTGCTCAAGAATGAATGAGAATGGTTTACCAAACTCGTATTTCACCTCCAAAGAATCACTCACACTATGTTAGACATGAGCAGAGGCTATAATACTGGGAAAATACATGAGCAAACTCATTGGCATACTGAATCCCTTGATTGTGCAAGCTCTGATGCACAACTATAGTCACAACTGATAGCAATCTGATTCTCTAACACCTGTCCCTGCTGAACTGAACATGCAATGACATGCAACTGAGTTAACTGATGTATTCATTAGTTGCATTATGAGTTAATAATTAGTTTAACAACTCATCATTAGTCTATTTGCAGTTAGACTAACTACAACTAGTTTAACCAAGTCAAACTGAACACAACTCCATCAACTCCACAATCAACTCCACCAAACTCAACTGATTGAGTTCTAACTGAAGTCATGCATGCAACAACTCAACTGACTCATAAGAAAAGTGTACTTCCTTCTGACAGCTGCATGGACCACATATGTAGCTCAAACTGAAGTGCTCCAAGAGAATAAGATCAAGTTTATAGTCCAAATATTATTATGAGACAATAATATTTGACTTTTCTATTTTGGACAGCCAGTCTAAAAATAGACTTTGATCACTCCTGCTGTGATCACTCCTGCTGTGCTCACTCCTACTGTGATCACTCCTGCTGTGGTCACTCCTGCTGTGATCATCCTTGCTGTGGTCACTCCTGCTGTGATCATCCCCGCTGGGATCCAAAAATAGAACTTGCGCCATAATTTGCCTGCGGGCCCACTTAGTGAAGGCGACTCTTTTCACTAAGCTCCATCATCTTGTTGCAATCTCAACAAGGATTATAAGGATAGTTTAGGAAATATAGAATCAATTAGACTCTTGGTCTATAGTCTTATACCCAAGTAAGCTCCCTGGAGGTTATGCAAAGTTGATAAGATCATTTTTCTTTCTATATAAAAACTAAACTACTATAGAGGTTTCCTCACACGATATCCATAAAATCTAGAAGGATTTTTTACCTAACACAAGAAACTAGTGTCGGAAATGATTTTTAATGCCCAGTTTTACTGTCATCCGTGCTTATGGCTTCAAGGGTGAACCTTATAGGCTACCCGATTTCATTCCTAATTAGTTGTTTACACTAGAATTGGATAAACAAATGATACAACTAAATTATTTCCATTGGTGTCTAAGTATAAAAATGCATTAATTGTAACACCTTTTCCTATTGGCCACCTGATAATTAAACACAAAAATGCATTAAGCGTCATTGAAAAGGAATTGTTAGCTTTCAGATTGGAAAAAGATATATCGTGGTATTTTGATCCTTTTCATATTATTTCAGATGAGAGAAAACCAGTCGACCTCCCTACATATACTCATATTTCAAACCCTGAAATTGAAAATCTAGCTAATGCAGAATGTGTTGTTGTGAATGATGAAAACATAGATGCAATGTAGGTAATGGAAATAATCATAGTTCAACCCAACTCTTCTAATCAAGGGACAAGTAAGAAAGACTTGCCTCCATCATCTCAGAAAAGCATAAATAATTCAATTGTTAGCCTGTAGGAATTAGTGTAGAAGAACTTCATCTAACTCTGAAAGCTATAAAAAGTAGTGAGGAAAATGACAAGGAGGGGATTTTGTTTCAACAAGTGAAACAATGAGATGGTGAAGCAGATCAAACAGACCTTAGAGGAGGCTAAGTTAAAAGAATTTGGAGCAAAAATTATATCAGTTGACAATTCTGTTATAACAGAAAAATAGATAAAATATAAAGGGCAAGAGTTAATGCTAGTCATTGAAAAGATGTTCATCAACCAAGCCCGAAATTTGTGTCAACAACTGACTTTGACAAGAATATGCTTAACTTGACAGTATTGCAACCAGGTTCAGATGTAAGTGCACAATTGCTTGGTTCCAGGACTACTTCTATCGATATCAACTTGTCTAAGGTAAATGATACAAATATAGTTGACTGGCATAGACAAACTAGAGAAGTGGTGGAAATAATATTGTTTGAATCCCATGCAAACAGTAAAAAGTATCAAACAATTTACCAAAGTGCTAGAACAGTTGAATTACGCATGAATAGTTGTGAGAACAATAGCCAATAAAATTAAAGATCTGGAGGAGAAAATAATTAAACAATTAGGAATGCCTAAAGATGGTACAATGACTAAAGAATTATTACAACTAAAAGATAAATAAATTAAAAATATGAAGGTGAGCATGAAAAATCAAGACTACTACATGACCAAATTAGTGGCGACTTTCCAACAAAAGGAAATGTTAGATACATAATTACTCGAATTAAAGAAGTCTCTGGATATTAGTTAAACCAAGTGTAAGAAGTGCAAGAAAGGTTCAATAAAGTAACCGAGGAAGTACAAAACAAAGAGAAGATACATTCTGATGAAATTCATAAATTCAAAAATACTATGGATGAAGCTTTAAGGAAAGATCCATCTGGGAATGTGGATCTGGATATAGTGAAACTTCTCAAAGCCAAGGTGGTTGGACTAAAACAACATCTAAAAGATGAAAGATTGGGACTATAAAAGAGTATTGAAAATAGGAACAAAATCATTGAATGATTGCATGTTATGTTGATAAAAAAAGATGAAGTTAAACCTTTGTAGAAATGTCTTTCATAATCTGCTTTGGGAAAGGAAACCTTACTTGAGGCCAAGGAAAATATCCAGGTGATGATTAACGAGAAAATCCTTTTACTAAAGGCTTATGCTCAAATTTTAGTTAACTATGAAAAGAACATAATTCATAATTTAAGTAATGAAATCAAGAAAATGACTCTCTTAGTTGAGGAAATATTTGAATATTTCAACTCCATTTTTTATCTCTTTGACTCTTTAACTAATGAAGAGTTGTAGCTTATGAATATTTTTGACAGAGAATAAGGTGTTATATCCCTTATGTATGTTAAAGAATGCTAAAGACAATTTTAGGAGACAAATGACAAAATTACTAAAGCCATGGAAAGTATAGAAAGGTTTAAGGCCGAATAGAATTACATTCAGAGGTTCAGTTTTCCTCCCTTATGGACCAGTGAAGGTTGGTTGATAGGAGAACAAAGCTTTCATGAGGCAATGAATAGATTGAGACATGATCTCAAAAAAAATTTATACAATGAAGAAGGGGATATTTCTAATCATGGTATATTAGACTCCTTCCTTAGAGAATTCAACATTTGAACTCTTCTTGACAAAATAGTCCAACAAATTCCCAGCGTCGGGCATAGAATTAAATTAGAGCTGTTATTTATTAGGGAAAAGCTTAAATTAGTTCCTTGGCTATCTATTTTTGAATGGGGAATATTCATAAAGTTGAAGAAGTGCCTAGGAATATCAAATATATTGGCTTCATTCATGCAGGCTACTACATCAGTACCGCCTTTATAATCAACAAGTGAACAAGTTGTGATCTCAAATACATACACCCCAACTATTTTCCATAATTCAAGAAGGAAGAGTGTGCTTATCCCAGAGATTCAAATTCTAGTTACCAATCTGAAAAGAGCTCTGAAGAACGTGAAAAATTCTGGGAAGAAGAAAAATATTATCGAGTAACATTTTAAATTTTATTTTATTTTATTAAGTTGCATGTGATTAAAATGAAATTAAGCAATACAATTATGTTAATTTTGTATATAAGGACCTTGTTTCTCATTTTTGTGGAGTTGGCTTCGGAAGGATAGAAACTTTTGAGTTATAACAGTTTGAATGTACTTGATACACAAATCGTTTGTTTTGCTGTAGTGACTCGCTTTGGCAATTCTAAATGTAATGTTCTGTTACCTTTGATGTTTTGTGCCTATAAACAGATTCAAGATTTGGTCTTATTATAAGCTTGATTTATGATAGAGATTGTGTCTTCAATACTTGATTATGTTTATTTTCTAATATTATATTATCAAAAATAAAGTAGTTGAGAAGTTTTCATTAAAGATTATATATTGAAACCCCAAGAGCCTAACTTTGGAGTTTTATTGTATTCCTTGATGAGAATAATCAATATATGTTATATTTTTATTATCCGTTATGTTATTGTGTTAGTTTGATGTATTTACGATTGGATATATGTGTGTAAGATTATGATTGGCCTAGACAACATTAACTTGCTATAGTACCTTTGGAAGTTTTGATTTACCAATATTCGTATTATTGATATATGATCAGATTCCCATGCTTTATCTTTGTTTAGTATTGAAAGTCATAATACTTGATATAATACTTTCCATACTTCATATGGTGAAAGGTTGTCTATTTATAAGATCTAAATACATATTGCATATGTGATTTTGTTTTTTCTTTGTCATTTCTTTGTTTGTTTATTTCTTTTTCACCATAATGTTAACTTCTAGTTTCATAAGCAATTTCACCAAGTTGGCGAATATATATATATATATATATATATATATATATATAATATATATATATATATATTATATATATATATATATATAATCTATCCTTAAGCTTGTCCACTTAATCCCTTTTAATAGTATCAATAATCTTATCAGTTCTTAATTTGACCATTGAATATCTTTCGCAAATTGTTAGTAGGGAATACACCCTATGGTGTAAGGGAGACCAACCCATTTCACCTAGAGCGGGAGGTTTAGTCCTTGTCGAATGTTCTCTTAAATCATTCTTGGTCTCCAAAACAATTTAAGAACCAACATTCTTCTAGCGTCATTGTCGGGGATCAAAGATTTGTTTTGCTTCATAACTATTAGTAACCTTGTGCAACCTCATATTATTTTTTGGTTAGAAAATCAACGCAACATTCTAAATGGTGTTTATAATTTAACTTTATAGGTTTCCCAAACTCCCGAGGAAATTCAACAAAAATGGGAATTCTTGACCCAGGAAGATGAGCATGCGCAACCCAACTCGAATGTCCTACAAGGACAAGAAAGGATGAGATGATGATTTTACTGACTAAGATCCATATTTGCAATAAAATCTAGTGCTCTAAATATGTATGCCTTTATATGTTTTGAATTGAAAGACATGATATTTGAAACATTTTGGCTATTCCAAGTTGGATACCCCTCAACGAATTACTAGGTCTACATCTAATCTAACCTATTGAGCCATTGAAGACCCAATATTTCTAGCAACTATTGCCAATAAAAGAAAACAAATCAATGAATTTAGGCAAGCACATCCTAAATCACCAAACCCTAGGAAACGGGAAATTCTACAACCCTTGACACGCACTCAAGAGTTTGAAGGAACACTCGATCCATAGGGAACCCAAAGCATAGAGAACCCAAAATTTATTCCCATTTCTTCTCATAAGGTTAGTCCCCCATCTTCCCCATATTAGTCACTACCAACCTCTCCTCCTTCTCCTCCCATAATGATGCTTGGGTTAACATTTGTTACCGACCCCTGAATTTGGTCGACCCACTACATGATATACCTGAGAAATATGACAAAAATATACCCAAGTTCATTAATGAAGGAGAATGTACAATTGAGGAACACATCGTTAAATTTCAAGATTATTGTGAGAACCTTAGCATTGAATATAATGATATATGTATGAGGCGTTTCATGCAGAGCCTTGAAGGCGGTGAACGAAAATGGTTTAGGACTTTAGCCCCCAATTCTATTAACTCGATGGAATGGTTGGTTGAATTGTTTCTTAGACAATTCGGTGTTAAGAAGAGAAATTAATTACGATTGATTGAATTCAGGGCCTTGAAGCTCAAATTTTATGAATCGATTAATGATTTTAATAAAAGATTTATTAATTGTTATAACTAGCTACCAACTGACATACGCCCATTAGACACTGCGACCTTGGTAACATATTCAACAACTCTTAACTTTGACCTCTCGTTGATGTTGAGAAAATGAGAACCTACCACACTCTTGGCTTCTCTAAGCATGGATTGTGCTTATGAAGGAAATTTGATAGCCACTAGAATCATGGTGTTAAAGAAAACAAAACAGAAGGGAAGAACCCCTAAATTCCCAACTCAACTCTCAACTCGCAAAAGCAAAAAGATGTTAAACTAATTAAGTAAAAGATTAAAATCCAAAAATGAAATTGGAAAACAAAAACCAAACCATTAGTTCCTCAAAATTAGCCTCCTAAGCCTCCTAAATTTACTCCAAAGAAATAATAGTTTACATATTAGAAACCCCTAACCCTCCATTTAGAAATCAACCTCCCCGTCGTCGACCCTTTAACCCTAAAATTTTGCAACAGGGTCAGCAGGGATATGAACCCCCAATTCAACCCCCATTGAGAAATGATGTGAATTTACTAGAAGATTATGATGATGAAATTTCAAGTCAACAATTGAATCTTGATGAGGAAGATTATCCTTAATTAATTGTATTGATCAACAAGGGAATCAGTATCAAAACTATGACTCTTAACCAAAAAATTACATTGAACATAATTTATGGGCACTAGAGCTCCAAGGTGTCGAGAAACATTTGGAAGCTTAGTTTTAGCATAAGTATAATTTATGACCCCAGGAAATATCATAAGACCACTGAAGAAAACCGAATAAAACAACCTATCTGGAAAACTTAACTTCAAGATATTCCTAAAAGAATTGATCATGATGATCCAAACCCTCACAATACAACTAATTTTAGCTTACAAAATGAGAACACAAAAAAATCAACATGCCATCGACTAAGATTATTAAAGTACCTACCTATAAACAGAAATCAATCAATAGTAACTTGTAAAACACCTCTCATCCTTCTAATGAATTGCTAAATACTGGTATTATTATATCTAGGATGACTCTCCCAAAATTACTATAGAACAACATTTGGAAACAAAGATAGTTTAATTACCCATTTTATAATAGAATTGAATTTTCATGATTTCACACTGTTAAAAAAATACCATGGCGAATACCAGAAGATAAAAGAGCATTAAATCACAATGCACATAATATATAAATACACATTGTAGACCCTTGGTTTCATATTCCAAAGGTCTCTTAGACTCCCTTTGGTTGTTCAACTTCCACACCAACCCTTAGAGTATTAGGTGTCCAACATTCCCCCCCTTAATCCAAAGGGGTATGTATGAGTCCAAGAAGAGAGTTGTAATGAAAAATGTGAAAAAATGCATGGTAGCACTAGGCTGAATCTGCTCTCTGAAATGTTGGTATAAGGGGTGGTTTAAAGATGACCACCAACACTGGAACGCTTAGTGCAGTTCTTGAAACTCTTCCAAGCCTGGCAAGAAGATGACATCTTTTGCTAGAGGAAGTGTCCCCATTGCTTTGGATAGGGAGACCTTCAACCTGAAAAAGGGAGGTCTACAACCTACAGTGGTTTAAGGATGACTACCAACTCTAGAATGCTTAATGCAATTCCCGGAACTCTTCCAAAATTGGTAAGAAGCTAAAGTCTTCTGATAGAGGAAGTGTCCCCAATTCTTTGAAAAGGGAGAAGCTCAACCTAAAAAGGGAAGTCACAACCCCACATAGATGGTTTAAGGTTGGCCACCAACCGAAGGCATGCTCAGGGGCATCTCTATCTCTAGCTACAACTCTAAATCTAGTATGGCAGGTTGTGGATAAGGCTTGCTTGACGAGCCTTTGAAACTTATAGATGCCCATCATTTCCCCCCCGTCAGATACAAGGTGAGAATATTGAAAAAACTCAACTGCAAGATTGTGCAATACTTTAGAAGAAATTCAGACATGACTAAAATATCTTGGCTATTGAAGCCCATTGCCAAGAAGCGATCCATCCAAGATGAACCTTTGTTATCACACGAGGCTTGTTTTTGAAGCATCTATTTGAAGAATGAGTGGTTTTATAATAGTTCCACATGGATGAAGATCAAAACAATGATATTTTAGATGGCCAACTCGGTCACAATGTTGGCATTTAACAATCTTTTGTGGAAGAGGACCAGAATATGAAACAGTTGAAGGTGAACTATCATGAAGAAACCGAACACTTTGAAATTGAATTGTCTTGGAATAGTCCGAAATATGAAAGGACACATCCTTGTCATATCCTAGACCAGTTTTGTGTTTGTTATGGACAAGCTCTTCCCAAGGTCTAATGATCGACTTGGGAAGTGGGAGCTTAATTTATGCATCTGCATGCAAATCTGCTCCTTCATTGGGTACTATATCAACATTATTGATTTGTTGTTGGTGGGAGTTTGTCTCAATGTTACTATTTTGACCACTTGTTGGCTGCTGATGGGTTTCATGATGCTTATGATGTTGTAACTCATCTCGCTGAAGCTGAGATTCAAGCTGCAAAAATTCAATCTTGTCATGTGCATTTTGCAGGGAAGTTTGAATGTCAATGAGAATGACCTTTTTTCTTCTTTTTTTTTTCATTGTATCATGAAATTGCACAAAACTTATTGGAATATCACTGCAACATTGAATTGTAATGAAAAAGGAACATGAATATGCCACAAAATTCAATGCATCAATCAACGCAATCGATTAACATATATAGTGGTGCAGTCCTCAAATATGAATTAACTCATTTAATATTCCATGTCATATATAACCAATGCTAATTTGAACCCGTGCATTCACCAAGACATATCAAGCACAAGTGCGCATATGACATTTCACATATAAACTCAATGCACCAATTATATGATACACGCTCTATAGAATATATCAACTCATACCATAGGGTGCTTTCAAGAGCCTTTCAATTCAATATATATAAAGAGCAGTCACTATATAAATTTCCAACGCACATATCTCACATCACTTCATGGTAAAATAAGTAAGCCATCACTCAATCATTATATGCCATCAAATGGTTTTCAAAAACTATTCAACGCACAAGGTTTTTCAAAAAAAATATTCAACGCTCCAACCAATGTATACCATTTACACACCATTTACACGCTCCTTCAGCAATATATCGACTCTATACTACAAAGAAAAATTACCTTTTGTTCCCTTCAATCTTCCATGGAGTGGTGCATAGGCCTTAATCTCAATCAGCGGGGGAGTGGATTATGAACCTATGACAAAAGTTATAAACCATACCAATAGTCTCTACCCAGGTTACACTGCAATTGATTTGACAGACAACGTGGAGTTACAATAACGCAGTGTGGGGTATATGTAAAATAGTAAATGGAGCGTTATATCACACAGAGCGGGAGCTTGGAGGCAATGTGGTATCACAATAGCGTGGAGTATGAATGGCAGCGTATGGGAGGTGTGGTATTGATAGCGTGATATAGGCAGTGGATTTAAAGCAACGTTATGAGTGTAACCAGTGGTATGGTGGAGTGGTGCAGTTCGTGTCCCATCGGGCATGCTAGAAGAAGGCAGAAGACATCTTCAACAGAGGGTAAAAGGCAACATTCAACAGAGGGTAGAACGATGGCAATGTCGATGTAAATTCCAATTGTCATAAAGGTGATGAACTTGCCTTCGATCGGTAGCAGTCAAACACCAGATCCTGTTATGACGAGGTCTTTTGTGGCGCTCAGGGTTAAGCCGTGGGTGGAAATGTGATTCCCTCAAGCTCCACATTGTTGATCACATTAGTGAAATAATGGTCCAGCTCAAGAATATACAACTTGGAGACTTGATCTGCGATAGGAGTCAAGGGACCGGTGTGTGATAGGAGTCCAACTGTGAGCGGTGAGGAAAATTTATAAGTATCGGATTTCTCTCATCCAATGGAGCAACAAATCCGGGAATAAACGAGACTTTCAACTCATTATAAGCCCTCGTTTGAGCCCATCTTGCATGGTTACTGGATGCACGTAGACAAATGTAATGCACGAAAGTGATGGTCTTTCACACCAAGTATCTGAGGGATTACCTAGAGATAATAGGAGGACAGATATGCACCTACATATGCCAAGTAATGGTCAAGAGCAACGTGGAGTGTATTAATTGTGAGGTGTATTAACTATTGCCAGAGCTATGGTTTTAAAAAACGTAGAGGACCAACGCATATCATGACTTCAAAATATATGTCATTACTTATAATTTGAAAATTAAAAACTTCAACTAACACCATAACACTACCCATTTACGGCCAACAGCATGGGACTTTGACCATTAAATACAACACACAACTCAAACTTCAATGCACAACCCTTTAATGTGTCAAGGAATGGCTAGAGAAAGCGCATGCGGATTGCTCCACTCATCACACAGATTTCAAGGCTCAATACATGGGGATTCCATAAAAGGTTCATCACACAGAGAATGCGAAGAGATAAGCCAATGTATGTTCAACCAATGCTCATAAATTCCACCAGATTGGTGTAACTCGCAGATTGACAAACCCGTAACAGTAGCAGGGTTGAATCAAATGAGTTACAAAGGTAGAGAGCCAAATGTAGATCTTAGAACTTGAAACCTGTGCTTTGATACCATGTTAAATATTACCATGGCAAAGACCAAAGATATGAAAGATAATCCTTGAATGTATTATTATTCACAATGATACATATTTATAATACATTGGAGTAACCCTTGGTTTCATATTCCAAGTGGTCTCTTGGACTCTTTTTGACTGTTTAGCTTCCACACCAACCCTTAGAGGATTAGGTATCCAACACACTTCACAACTGCATGTTGGATTTAGGAGCATCTCATAACTTGAGGCCCAAATAGGTAATGGATAAGTTAGGGTTGGATATTACTCGGGAATACAAATATCTATATTCGTTTGATTTTAGAAGAGTAAAATGATTAGGAATGATCAACGTCCTATTAGTAGTCCTAGCCTAGGTACCCTTAAAAAGTATAGTTATGGACGTAGTGGTGGTTTATGTCCCACCTAACTATGGCATGCTTCTATCTATAAATTTGTGATTGAAACTGGGTGGTTCTTTGCAGTTAGACTTATCTTACGCCACCATTCTTATTTTAAGAGGTGGCACTCGACGTTTGTATAGAGAAACTCGATTAACTTATACTATTAGTTTAGAACAAAATCCATACAACTCTCGTATTTATTCTTATAATGATAATTTGGGAAATTTTGTCTTAATTATTTCTAATGATGAAAAAGCCTTAATTCAAAGCAAATAAAAAGCACGTCAAAATGTAATAAAGACTAATTCCATTTGGAAAATGTTCTTCAATGGTGCATCATCAAAGACTTGGTCTGAAGTGGGGATTGTCTTGATTCCCCTAAATAAACAAAATGTCACTTTTCCATTCAAGTTGAGTTTCAAAACCACAAATAATGATATTGAGTACGAAGCCCAAGTTTTGGGACTCAAAACAACGCAAAAACTTAATATCCAAAACTTGGCGATATTTGGTGGCTTTGAATTGGTAATCAAGCAAGTAATGAACAAATTCCAGACAAAACATCCTCGATTAAGAGCGTATTGGAGTCAAGTCTAGGATTCAATTGATAATTTCTTCTCAGAAATTAACTTTCCTACAGTCCTTAGAGAAAAAAACTAGTTTGGCAGATGCTTTGGTTGTTACTTTTTCAACCTTTATTCCTCATGACGTAACAAAGTTAAAATACAAAATCGAGGTATTGTATTGTCCTTCCATTCCTGATAATGTTAAGCATTAGTAGGTGTTTAAAGATGACCAAGAAATTAAAGGATTTATTGAGGTTATGGGGGCATTTTCTAAATAGTGTAAAGACGAAGATGAGGATGTCATCTAGGAAAACATTGATTCCTCACAGTTTAAGGGAAAGATAGGAAAAAATGAAATTGTGCAGCTGAAAAATAATTATATCCTGAGAGGATTAATTCCTCTCGAAAAAAATCAAAAAGAAAGAAGAACTTGCTTACCCCACCCTCAAGCCTTTAAATTTGGAAGTAGAACAAGTTAATGTAGGAGCAAGGGAGAAACAAAGTTAATAAATTTATCACGATCTCTTATGCAAGGATTAAAGGGGCAGTATTTAAACCTTTTTGTTGTATATTCTAATGTATTTTCTCGGAGTTATGAAGACCTGAAAACATATGACCAAGAAATAATTGAATGTAGAATACCTTTTAAGGAAGGTGTCAAGCCATTTAGGAAGAAATTTAGACAAATTAATCCACTTTTACTCCCTTATATGAAAAGGAAATAAAAAAACTTTTGCACGCAAAAATAATCGCACCTATAAGGTATTCTGACTAAGCTGGTAATTTAGTCCCAATCAGAAAGAAAAATGGTGAGATAAGATTATGCGTTGATTTTAGGAATCTGAACTGAGCCTCACCCAAGGAAACTATCAGTTACCTAAAATGGATTCCATCCTCCAAAGGGTGGTAGCCCATTGTATTTCAATGATGGATGGCTTATCTAGTTATAACTAGATAGTTGTCTGGAGATAAGATAGATTTAAGACTATTTTCACCACCCCTTGAGGTACCTTTATGTATGAAAATATGTCCTTTGGTTAATGAACAATGGGGCAACTTTTCAAAGGGCTATGGATATTGCCTTTGCAGATGAAAAAGATCATTTCATTATCATTTATTTAGATGACATGATTTCCTTCTCATGGTCTGATGAATTACATTTAAAGCACCTTAAGGAAATATTTTAGAGCTGTAGAACATATGTCTTGCCTTTGAATCCCAAAAAATATTTCTTTATTATCACTGAAGGCATGCTTCTTGGACATATCATATCCAAGCAGGGGGTTAGGAGATCTTAAGAGAGTTCATGCCATAGAAAAAATCCCTCTTCCTCAAACTAAGAAATAAATTCACTCTTTGGATATATATATATTACGTAGTTTTCTCCCTAACTTTGTAGAGATCGTTAAACACATAATTGATATGCTTAAGAAAGGAAGAGAGCAGAAGTGGACTGAGGAGGAGAAATTTTATTTTCCACAAATCAAACAAACTATAATGGAGGCTCCGTTTATCACGAGCCCATATTACACAAAATATTTTATCATTTTCCATTTTGCATAAAAATATGCAATCGGTGTTGTTATTTTACAAAAGAATCAGTGACGGGAAATTTAATTGCTTAAATTGCGAGTTTATGAAATTATCGACCAGGGTGCATAGGCTAATGAGGCACAAACACAGTATATGCAAGATTAGTTATGATTGGAAAAACTCTATCACTCACTGCTTCATTTGATTAACAATTAAACCTTTAGTTTTAATTTCAGGTAACTTCTCTTTAGGGGCATCTGACATTACCTCCTTCCCAAGGGTTTGGATTTCACCACTGGCTTCCCACGCTCCATTGGCTCGCTAAATAAATATTTTATTTCTTTCTTGCAGCCCTCCAATTATGATATTAATTCCTTAACTCTAGCAGGACTTTTCTAACTCAAAATCATCAACAATTTTTTCCTCTTTCTCCATGCCATCTTCAGATCATCCTGTTACTGACACTGTCTCCATCAAATTATCTTTAGGAACATCAGACACCTAGATTTTATGCTCCATTTCAAGGTCAGGACCATCCAGGTGTGTGAAATCATCAACTTTTTTATCAGAATCATCCTTTGAAGCATTATTTCCATCCTTAATCACTTCAAATTTCAAAACATATTTCCCAATTTCCTCACCCTCAGAGTCGGAGCAAGGTAAATGAAGCAAAATTTGACTCACCTCGTGGCATACCTGTGATACCATCCTCAACAATTATATCCCCTTGGTTGGGCTCATTGAAGGTGTGGCAGGTCTCGTTGTCCCTTCTCTACTTGCAAATTACTTTAACGTCGAGCTAGTGTGGGGCCGACGAGGTAAAATCTCAAAGACCACCACCTCATCTAAATTTTCTCCATAGTCAAATTTATCTTCCTTAGTGAGGTCGAATGTTGAAGAGGTTTCCTTTGGGACCATTTTTCCTTTCCCTTTCTTCTCTGCAGGAAACTTATTTCATGTTTGTTGTGGGCCCTTCCCATTAGATCCCTCTTTTCTTCTGCAACTAGGTCTTCCTCCATGGAAAATGGTTTGTTTCTATTTTATCCAATGCTTCTTATTCTTCAGGTGAAGGTTCCTTTTCATCTGTTGTTTCCTCTTCAGTGGGAATCATTTAGGGTTTCCTCATCAAATTTATCACGAGTTTTTTTTTTTTTTTTTGAGGGATTGTCCTTTTCTTCAAGACAAGGGTCTCTCCAGGTCCACTAGACTCTAGTTCATTATCCTCACACACCAAATCTTCATATGAACACTCCTCTTCTAAGACTCATTTTCTCTTGTTTATGAATGTGACCCCTTTGAAGGAGACAAAAAAAATGTTTGTCCAAACCCTCCTAAAAAGAGGAATTCTTCCCATGTTTGGCCCTTCTTTTTTAACTTTGCCTCCACTAGAATTTTCACTAAGCCATGATGAAGAATACTAGTTTTGAAATTATCAGGTTGAGTTTGAATGTTTTTAGCCATTTTTGTTAAGCTCTTTAACAAGAAAAAGGGAATATTCATTTTCTTTCTTTCTTTAAAACAAACCAGAAATTTAAGATGGTATCGGAAAGTAATGGTGTACCTGCCCTTATAGGAAATGTACTTTTGAATCAAATACAAAAGTTCATGCCACTCCTTTTTCACCCACAACATTGGTATGCCCTTTCTCTAGTTTGGACCTTTCTTCCCTAGTATCAGAAATTTGTCACAATCAAACTCCTTCATGGTGCCTTTGAACCAACACTTGCCTCCTTGTGGAAGGCTTATACTCTCTGAAATAGATTCCTTAGAGACAAATAGCTTGAGATAGTTGAAATGAGCCACACTCCCATCAAAATTATTAGCAAAAGCTCTCGTGACTTTGAAGTTACACCCATGGAACTTCTGACATGATTGAAGCCAACCAATATCCTTAAAATATTTACGTCCTTGAGGGAATATTTCGAGAAATGCAGGGTTAGTGGGTTCAAAGCATGACACTGGAGTTTTGGGTTCCATACCGTCTTCAATGGGGGAGAAATCAAAAGCCTCATCTTTGTGCGAAATCGAGTAACAAAGAATGATTATGGAAAAACAGAAGAGAAAGGTTTCTTATATGAAGAGAGATCATGCAAAAGGAAAGAACATGAATAATTAAATTGCATGGGAAACTTTACATGCACGATCTCATGCGATAAGATAGGGTGATGGTATAGTTATCACGATATCGAGTACAGTGACAGTTTATAGATTAACACAATCTTACCCAATTAAGCCATACATTGAAACAAAATCACCTTAACATGATTACCTGGAGTACCTAGGGAGTCCTTCTTACCGACGTGTGTACCACTGGAGGCTCATATTATGATCACTATTGTTGCAAACCTAAAGAAATTTTCCACTTGTATGATGATTATAGAAATAGGTGCCTCGAACATGCAATTTCGGCTCATCGTTACCATAAAATGTGGACAAATCATAACCAATTATTCGTCTATTAATTACCAAAATGAAATTTTGGAGTTGATGACTTCAATGGTGAATCTTGGCAATGTGTTGAACTACGTCTAATAACTCTACATCTTTTTCATTCAGGCTATCATCACTAACTCCATGAAATAAAATTCCACTACAAGTAGAGGATTTGGTCGTAATTCTCACCATGAGTTCCACTAACTTCCATAACTATTATACATCTGGTAGTTGTCATCTCGAACAAAATCACAAGTCTTTTCTTGTTCTTCCACTTTGGGTACAATATCCCATCATGTAAATAAAGGAGTTGAAGTCAAGCAAGTGGGAGAATCATTAAATTACCAACCATTAATGTATGTTGTTAACCAACGTGAAGTTGTCTACCTTTAATGTTAATGGAAGCCAAGGTACCTCAGTACATCTAGCAAGGTACGTATAAATGAGCTAAAGTCATGTAACCTCAAGGATCTGATAACCAAGAGACATTAATGTATTCCCACTGATTTATAACGAGAGAACCTAACATTGATGTATGCAAGCCTTAAGGTACCATAGTAAACCGTTGTTCCCCTCCCGTCTAGATAAGGTGTTGAAGTCAATGGGGGAGGAACTATTAGAAGGAGGGTCTTAAGAAATCCTTCATCAACTAACACGAAATAAGTAGAAAATTATAGAAGATTCATGACTAGGAAATAAAAGCAAATTACACCAATATCTTTAACAACCTAATCATGCTATAAGGTAGTTTTCATAATTAGGCCCCAAAATTTATTCCTTTTTATTATTATTATTATTATTATTATATTATATTATTTATTTTTAAACAGAAAGAGGGGAATTAATAATTAATAGCATGAAGAGAATCTCCCTACTCCACTACTTCCATTCCATTGTGCTTACAAATTTCAGCTATGAATTCCTCCTTGGACATTAGCTTCTGGTAGAACTTCATCCTATGTCTATTGACAAGAAAAGACATATGTTGATCATCAATGGTTTTAATTCGAACCAACCCATTTTCAAAAACAGAGTCCACTTCATATGGCCCCAACTAGCGGGTCATGAATTTTCCTTTAAAATCCTTAAGTCTAGAGTAAAAAAGGAGAACATGGTCTCCTTATTGGAGTTTCTTCAACTGGATAAAATTATCATGCCACTTGCTCCTATGCTCCTATACCAAGAATATTTGTTGGACTGCATCCTGCCTAATTTCATCAAGTTGATTCAACTGCAATAGTCTTTATTCCTATGCTTCACTCAAATCTAATTCCAACTGAACAACATTTTAGAAAGTATGAATTTGAAATTGGATAGGTAATAGAACCCATTTGTGTAGACTGACTCATAAAGTGTGCATCTGATAATACTCCTCTACATTGTACTGTAGGCCCAAATAGCTTTAATTAACCAGTTCTCCCAATCTTTATGATGTATATGAACAATCTTAGTAATAATGGCCTCCAATACTTTATTTGTAGATTCTATCGCCTGAGGGTGATATGGTGTTGAAGTGCAGTGTCTAATATGATATTGTCTTGTAATGGTTGTTCATCATAAAATTATACATTTGTAGGAACATCATTTTCTTCATATTGTGATGCAGGAGCATCCAGCTAAGGGTACCATGACCGGGTGTTAGTCTCAGCTAAGGAGGACAGGTTCAATGTCTTTTAGTTTCATTTACATTTACTGAATAAAACAATGTCTAGAAACTAGTTTTTATTTTTATTTTTATTATTAGTTAAGGAATATTAGGAACAATACAGTTAGGATAGGGTCATTACAGTTACGTTGTTCTATCATTTTCTTAATCCATTTTACAGCGGTCTGTTCATAAAAAAAAATTATTGTAAATCCTACAACACAAGAAAACCCAACATAGTCATCAATTGTGTAACTATAAAAGTAACTGAAGGGTAACCAAGAACAGTTCAAGTAACTGTCTAAATACAATACAAAAACCAATGTAATACATTCTGGAGGGGTTCAATGCATGAGAAGAGAAATACAATAAAGAGAAAGTAATTTTTCATCCGAATATCTGAATCCATCTGTAACAGTTTGTCCATGACATTCATTTTCTTTCCTCTAACTACTAAGTATGCAAACTAAATAGCACTATGTGTTCCTATATATCATATTTTTCCTTTCTATTAAATAGAGAGAAAACGAAGAAACCAAACGAGCGTTCCCAGCACGGAGTTCCGGCAACAACAACAACAGTGTCCAAATATATGAAAGCAAACAATAGTACGAGCCAGTTCGGAATCGAACGAGAATATAACTAAGGAATTTAGACTTCTGTGATCCATAACATTGTTTAGAAAATCTTCGGCAAAATCACATAACCAATCTTTTGACAAAAGATTGGTTATGTGATTTTGCCGAAGATTTTCTAGAGAATATAACTACTGAATAACGACTCCAAAACAGAGATAAACGGACTACACATAATTTTTCCTATTAATTCCTTTTATAATCATAATATTGGTATACATTCAAACAATCCCGAATGCTCAATTAAGAATAGAGAAAAAAGATAACACGATATAGCAAAACCCTGAAAGTTAGGGTTGGACCCTAGTCGGTCACCACAGAAAGGCGGACAAAATAGAGCCGAACCACAGTTGAAGTTTATATACAAATAGAACCCGGGTCGCTCAACAACAAAGATAATCAAACGAAGGAGTACTGGGACTTAGCCGAGTGACATGACAGAGACAACAAAACTATAAACTGATAACAGTAGCAGAGAACAACCCTACTGGAGCCATTGCTAATAGCAGTTTCGTAGACCACGCCTAGGAACAAATCCTCACCTGCACAGTGAGCCAACAGAGTATTGTCAGTGAAATGTGTGCCGAGTATAGCCAAGAAGTAGCAAAAGAAAAAGAGAATTGAAAGCACAGCCAGGAAAATCACTTACCTGAAGAGCATTCGCATTGGAGGAACGAAACCCCATCTAAGCCACAGTCAATGGTGAAACCTTGCAGACAAAGGAGCGAACATTGTTAGTGCCGAAGAAAACTGAAGAGGGAAAGCTATAGCATGAAGGGACAACTTACCTTGCCAGGACCGCGAAGCTGAGGAAGCCACCGTGACTGCGACCTGTCAGAATACAGAACAGTCATCCATCAACCATAAGCTAACAACCAGAAAGACTGTAACAGAACGAAACAATGGAACAGAGGAAGGTATAATAACCACGCAGACGGAAACAACAATAACCCTCTCACACAGACGAAGAAACCTTCCATACAGTGCCCAGGCAACCAGGCGACGAAGCCGCAAGTGCAGGCAGAGATATCTCACCACCAGAAGGAAGAACTCATAGTTGGGCGCACACAGAACCTTGCTGCCAAACTCTACACAGTCACGAGCACAAACCCTCGTTGCAGGCATAAACCCTCATCGCAGCGAAAATGCAAACAAGAAATGACCGAATGAAAGTGGAACAAGGGTTTTGGTAGAACCAGAGAGTGGGAAAACAGAAATCGAGGCAAGTACAGCCAACAGATCCACATTAATTCCAACATAAATGCCAACAACCAAATATCCCGAATAATCATTCGCTTAATCCTAATCATACACATAGATCCCAAATTATTTGTTAATCAACGTTTAATTAAACTCAATCATAGTTACGGGCTGGTCCCATCATAGTGGTATCAGAACAAGATTTGGAGTTTTCCTGAGAAATGGAGGTTGGAACACAAGGTCATGGAAGAGGTGCTTGGAGAGCAGCAGAGGAAGGATTGCGGGAGGAAATTAGGATCCTTACTGCCTGCTTGGAGGCAGTCGAAGCAAGAAGGAGAAGGGATCTAGAGGTAGGAGATGATAGCAAAGAAGAAGCTGTAGTGACAACAGATGGATCGGATGAAGAAGGGCCGGAAATGAGATTGTTGAGGTCGGTCCTATTGGCTAGTAGCAAGCCTAAACCAAAAATTCCAAATTATGATGGCAGCTTGTCCACAAAAGTTCTGTTGGACTGGATCAGTGAATTGGACAAATATTTTGAGTGTGAAGAGGTCAGTGAAGATCAGAGAGTTAAGTTCGCTGCAACAAAGCTGAAGGGACACGTAGCCCTGTGGTGGGACAGTGTCCAAGCGGAGAGAAGAAGGATGAACAAGTTGCCAATAAAGAAATGGCCAAGGATGGTGGCCAAGTTGAAAGGCAGATTTCTGCCCAAAGATTACCAGATTGCACTGCATCGACAAGTGCAGAATTTGAGGCAAAAAGGGATGATAGTGAGAGAGTATACGAAAGAATTCTACCAGGTAAATTTAAGAGCTGGTTATATAGAGGACACCCCGGAGAAAACAACAAGGTATGTAAATGGTTTGAGATTAGAAATATTGGATGAAATCAACATTCTTTCCCCGAAAAATATAGAGGAAGCCTACCAGAGTGCCATGAAGGCAGAGGAAAAGATCACTAGAAAACAAAATGCTAGGAGAGGACGGGGAACCGACAGAGGAAGAGGATAGTCTTATGGCAGAGGACAAACTGCCAGCAATAGTGAAGAAGGCAGTAGTTCCAAAACTTCTGGGACAGCAGAAAAAGGAGATAGCACTAGAGGTGGTAGGCCATATCAGTGAGGAAGAGGAAATGGCTGAGGCAGAGGAGCTAACTATCAGTGCTACAGGTGCCACAAGTGGGGGCACAGATCTTTTGAGTGTCCTGAAGCGGAACAAGCTGGTCAAAGAGGAGTGTTTGTTGCACAACCAGAGGAAGCATAGGCGCCACCTTAAGAAGTAGAAAATGTGCCGGAAATAGGGGAATCCTTAGTTCTGAATAAAGTGTTGTTGAAACCAGCCAAAGAAACAGCTGAACAAACTCAAAGGAAAACATTATTCCACACAGTTTGTAAGTTGCACGGGAAATGCTGCAAGTTGATTATCAACAGTGGGAGCACGGATAATCTGGTTGCCACAAAAATGGTAGAGAAGTTGGGTTTGAAGCGGCTAAAGCACCCCACTCCCTACAAGGTATCGTGGTTGCAAAAAGGCCATCAACTGTTGGTTGACGAACAGTGTGAAGTTGAGTTCCATATTGGCAGGTATAAAGACAAGGTTATTTGTGATATTATGCCAATGGACGTATGTCATATACTGCTAGGGAGGCCATGGCAGTATGACCGGAAGGTAGTGCATGACGGGAATACAAACTGTTATAAGTTTTTCAAATATGGGATCAAACACACACTTGTGCCCATCAAGGAGGAGGAGACAACAGAAACAAGCGGGATGAGAGTGTTACTAATGGGTGGAAAACAGTTTTTGAAGTAGATTGAAGATAGTGAAGTAAATTATGTTATTGTGAGAAGAGCAAAAACAATGCTGTTACACACATAAGTGTCTGATTTGCCTGCAGAAATTCAGAAAATGTTGCAGGAATTCAATGAAATAGTAGTGGATGATTTACCAGATAAGTTGCCTCCTAAGAGAAGTATAAGTCATCATATTGACTTTATACCTGGAGCAAGCCTACCGAATAAGGCAGCATACCAGATGAGCCCCAAAGATAATGAGGAAATCAGAAAACAGGTGTAGGAATTGCTAGATAAAGGGTTGATAAGGGAGAGTTTGAGCCCATGCGCAGTTCCAACAGTTCTCGCTCCCAAGGAAGGAGGAGAATGGCGAATGTGCACAGATTCGAGGGCCATCAACAAGATTTCCATCAAGTACATATTTCCACTGCGATGGATGGACGATATGATGGACTGCCTGAGCGGGGTAGCATATTTCTCGAATATTGATTTAAAGAGTGGTTATCATCAGATTCGAATCAGGGAAGGGGATGAGTGGAAGACAACCTTCAAGACCAATGAAGGGTTGTATGAGTGGCTAGTAATGCCATTCGGACTAAGTAATGCACCTAGTACCTTTATGCGACTGATGAACGAAATGCTGAAAGAATTTATTGGAAAGTTTGTAATAGTGTATCTCGATGACATATTAATTTTCATCAAGACGAGGGAGGAACACTTTTGACATGTTCGAAGTGTGTTGGAAAAATTGCAGCAGAATAAGCTACTGATAAATCTTAAAAAAAAAAAAAAAAAAAAAATGCACTTTCCGCAAAAAGAATTGGTTTATCTAGGTTTTGTGATTGAAAAAAACGAGTTGAAGATGGACCCAAAGAAGATTGCAGCAATTGTCAACTGGCTATCCCCAAAAAGTCTATTTGAGGTACGTAGTTTTCATGGGCTGGCAAGTTTTTACCGTAAGTTTATAAGGAATTTCAGTGAAATCTACGCACCTATGTTAGACACTATAAAGAAGGCAAGTCAACCTTTTCGTTGGACCGAGGCATTAGAGAGGAGTTTTCAGCTACTGAAGAAGAAGATCACAGAAAGACCGATCCTAAGATTGCCAGATTTTAAAAAGCTTTTTTAGGTTCGTTGTGATGCAAGCGGTACGACCATTGGAGTTGTACTTAGCCAAGAAGACAAACCTATTGCGTTTTTTAGCGAGAAGTTGAATGAGAGAAGGCAGAAGTATTCATCCTATGACAAAGAATTCTATGCTATCGTCCAAGCACTGAAGCATTGGAGACACTATCTGTTGGGAAATGAGTTTGTTTTATTTTCTGATAATTTTGCACTGCAATACGTAATGCAACAGCATAAGCTGAATCACAAGCATGCTAAGTGGGTTGAATATTTGTAGAGTTTCACCTTTGTGTTGAAACACATTAGCGGGCAGGCCAACAAGGTGGCAGATGCGTTGAGCAGAAGAGCCTTGCTCTTGCAGGAGAGTACGATACAAGTGCTGGGCTTTGAGCATTTGAAAGACTTGTATCAGACCGACGTGGATTTCAAAGAGGCTTATGAAGCCTGTCAGAATCCTTTGCTGAGAAACAATAGTCCATGGTTGGACTATAACTTGCAGGAGAAGCTATTGTTTAAAGGGGGACAGTTATGCATTCCCGATTGTTCAATGAGAGAGAATATCATTTGGGAGAAGCACAGTGGAGGTCTAGCCGGACATTTTGGCATAGACAAAACATTAGAGTAGCTCAACCATTTTTATTATTGGCCAAGAATGCGAAGGGATGTGCAGATATTTGTGACTAGATGTAAAGTGTGTCAGTTGGTGAAAGGACACAGTCAGAATACGAGACTCTACACACCATTGCCCATTCCGAGTAGACCGTGGGACTCAGTTAGCTTGGACTTTGTCTTGGGTCTACCAAGGACGCAACGAGGTTATGATTCGGTGATGGTAGTAGTAGACCAATTTTCAAATATGGCACATTTCATCCCTTGTAGAAAAACCAGTGATGCCACTCACGTGGCCCACTTATTCTTCACAGAGATCGTCAGGCTACACGACCTACCTAAGTCCATTCTTTCTAATAGGGACGTGAAGTTTACGGGGAACTTTTGGTGCACCTTGTGGAAGAAGATGGACACGCAATAAAGTTTCAGCTCTGCTTATCACCTGTAGACCGACGGGTAAACAAAGGTGGTAAACAGGAGCTTGGGGAACCTGCTACGAAGTTTGATCGAGGAAAATTCACGAATGTGGGATCGAGTACTTGCCCAGGTGGAGTTCTCTTACAATGACTCGCCCAATCGCAGCATGGGTTACAGTCCTTTTCAGATCTTATATGGCATGCATCCTCGCGGAGTGCATGAGTTATGAGATCTAGGACAACAGGAAAGACGAAGTGCTGATGGGGAAGATTTCGCCAAAGCAATGAATGATCTACACGAGCAGGTGAAAATGAAGTTGTAGGACAGTAGTCAAAAGTATAAGCAACAGGAAAATTTGAAACGGCGAGAGGTACAATTTAATGTGGGGGATGAATTCCTCATGCATTTGCGCAAAGAACGTTTTCCTAGAGGTGCATACAACAAACTGAAGTACAAAAAGATAGGCCCCTACAAAATTCTCTGGAAATTTTCAGCCAATGCTTATGAATTACAGCTGCCACCAGGAATAGGCATCTCACCCATCTTCAATGTGGAAGACCTGTTTCCATATATTGCTAGTCCAGAGGAGGACAATACAACACGGCCTACACATGACACACAGGAAGGGAGTGAGACTTGGAGGAGACAAATGCCTTACGCTTAGCGCCTCGAGATCGAGAGGATCCTCGACACTCAGGTGGCCAAGCGAACTCGGTGGAAAGAATATCTGCATTATATGGTCAAGTGGAAGAACCATCCCATTGAGGACAGTTCGTGGCTTAACGCTAGATAGATAGAGCAGGCGGGCTATTCAGTCGAGAAGCTGATGGACCGGAGTCATGAATTTTTCTTACCTTGGGAGCCTAATGTAGGAGCATCCAACTAAGGGTACTATGACCAGGTTTTGGTCTCAGCTAAGGGGGACAGGTTCAATGTCTTTTAGTTTCATTTACATTTACTGAATAAAACAGTGTCTAGAAACTAGTTTTTTTTTTTTTATTAGTTAAGGAATATTAGGAATAGTACAGTTAGGATAGGGTCATTACAGTTACATTGTTCTGTCATTTTCTTAATCCATTTTACAGCTGTCTGTTCATAAAAAAAATAATATTGTAAATCCTACAGCACAAGAAAACCCAACATAGTCATCAATTGTGTAACTATAAAAGTAACTGAAGGGTAACCGAGAACAGTTCAAGTAACTGTCTAAATACAATACAAAAACCAATGTAATACATTCTGGAGGGGTTCAATGCATGAGAAGAGAAATACAATAAAGAGAAAGTAATTTTTCATTTGAATATCTGAATCCATCTGTAACAGTTTGTCCATGACATTCATTTGCTTTCCTCTAACTATTGAGTATGCAAACTAAATAGCACTGTGCGTTCCTATCTATCATATTTTTCCTTTCTATTAAACAGAGAGAGCAAACGAAGAAACCAAACGAGCGTTCCCAGCACGGAGTTCCGGCAACAACAACAACGGTGTCCAAATATATGAAAGCAAACAATAGTACGAGCCAGTTCGGAATCGAACGAGAATATAACTACTGAATAACGACCCCAAAACAGAGGTAAACGGACTACACAGAATTTTTCCTGTTAATTCCTTTTATAATCATAATATTGGTATACATTCAAACAGTCTCGAATGCTCAATTAAGAACAGAGAAAAAAGATAACACGATATAGCAAAACCTTGAAAGTTAGGGTTGGACCCTAGTTGGTCACCACAGAAAGGCGGACAAAATTACAAGTGTTCAGAGCCGAACCACAGTCGAAGTTTATATACAAATAGAACCCGGGTCGCTCAACAACAAAGATAATCAAACGAAGGAGTATTGGGACTTAGCCCAGTGACATGACAGAGACAACAAAACTATAAACTGACAACAATAGCAGAGAACGACCCTACCAGAGCCATTGCTCGTAGCAGTTTCGTAGACCACGCCTGGGAACAAACCCTCACCTGCATAGTGAGCCAACAGAGTATTGTCAGTCAAATGTATGCCGAGTATAGCCAGGAAGTAGCAAAAGAAAAAGAGAATTGAAAGCACAACCAGGAAAATCACTTACCTGAAGAGCATTCGCGTTGGAGGAATGAAACCCCATCTGAGCCACAGTCAACGGTGAAACCCTGCAGACAAAGGAGTGAACATTGTTAGTGCCGAAGAAAACTAAAGAGGGTAAGCTATAGCATGAAGGGACAGCTTACCTTGCCAGGACCGCGAAGCTGAGGAAGCCACCGTGACTGCGACCTGTTAGAATACAGAACAGTCAACCATCAACCATAAGCTAACAACCAGAAAGACTGTAACAGAACGAAACAATGGAACAGAGGAAGGTATAATAACCACGCAGATGGAAACAGCAATAACCCTCTCACACAGACGAAGAAACCTTCCATACAGTGCCCAGGCAACCAGGCGACGAAGTTGCAAGTGCAGGCAGAGATATCTCGCCACCAGAAGGAAGAACTCATAGCTGGGCGCACACAGAACCCTGCTGCCAAACTCTACACCGTCGTGAACACAAACCCTCGTTGCAGGTATAAACCCTCATCGCAGCTAAAACGCAAACAAGAAATGACCGAATGAAAGTGGAACAAGGGTTTTGGTAGAACTGGAGAGCGGGAAAATAGAAATCGAGGCAAGTACAGCCAGCAGATCCACATTAATTCCAACATAAATGCCAACAACCAAATATCCCAAATAATCATTTGATTAATCCTAATCATACTCATAGATCACAAATTATTTGTTAATCAACGTTTAATTAAACTCAATCATAGCTACGGGCTGGTCCCATCATATTGAAACCTACAAAATAAATCAACGATCAATCCCTACCAGGCCAATCCACAATTGTAAGATTAAATTCATGTAACAACAAAATCCATCTTGTGGTCCGCCCATTGGTTATGTGTTTTTTCATAAGGTATCAAATAGTTACATGGTTTGTGAAGAATTCATACCTGTTATATAATGTTGGGACTTGATAATAAACTGCACCATTGTGAGGAACTCCTTCTTTGTCATAGTGTAATTCAATTCAACATGGATTAAATTTTTACTAGTATGATAAAATTCATAATAAACACATGTCATGTTTTTTCCCAAGGACAACTCCCAAATCCATATCTAAAGCGTATGTGGAAATATGAAAGGGTAAATCCCAGTTGGCCCCCCTCCAATTTGGATCAACCGAGAGTTTTTCTTTCAATGTTTTGAACGCAAACTGGCACTAGTCAGTCTATAAGAAAACAACATCTTTAGACAACAACTTTAGCAAAGGCGTAGCGATATTTGTAAATCCCTTGATGAAGCGTCAACAAACAAACAAAACTTCTCACCTCTTTTTTCGTTGTAGGGACTGATAATTGGAACAAAACCTTGATCTTGGCAGGAACAACCTTGATACCTGCAACAGAAGCAACATGACTAAGCACACCACCCTTAGTCAGTATCATTCTACATTTTATGTTACTCAAGGCAAGGTTAACCTCCTGACATCAAATTTATACTTATTTGATATTTTCTAGAGGTTCCTAGAAGGAATCCTTGTAGACAGTAAAATCGTCCATGTACACTTCAACATAATCATGGATCAAATCCGAAAAAAATTCCCAACACTGCTCTTTGGAAGGTAGTTGGGACGTTAGACAACCCAAAAGGTAAAACTTGATAAGAAAAAGTTCCACATGGATAAGTGAAATTAGTTTTCTCTTGATCCTCTAGAGTGATTTGAATATGGTTATACCCACTAAACCCATCCAAAATGGAGAAGTATTTCTTCCCTGCTAAGGTGTGTGTGACCTAGTCTATAAAGGGAAGGTGGAAATAATCCTTCATAGTGGCTTTGTTTAATTCTTGTAAGTATACACACACTCGCCATTTTCCTAAAGATTTAGGGACCACCGCTAAGGGGGAAACCCATTTTCTATCAAATATTAGGTAGATTAAGTTCGAATCAAGGATATTTTGCAACTCCTCTTTCACTACTTAAGTGCTCGATTCATATGCATATGGGATTGCTGGATAGGAAAAGAATCAACCTAAGTATAAATATGATGAGAACAAAATGCAAGATCGATCTGTTCCATGTCTCAATAATCCCATGCACAAGCCTTTATCTTTTCTTGTAGAACTTGCATAAGTTCTTTTTGTTGCTCATCAGTAAGTGTTAAAGTCTTGAATTGTCTTTCTTTTTTTATCCTCTTACCTTCATTTTCATCCTTTTCAAGATAGTTTTTCTCTATTTTCAAGTTTAAAGGTCACTTCAGATATGCTTAGACATAATAAAAGGTATCATTCATTCATGGTTTATAGTCTATTGTTTCTTTATGAAATTTAATCAAAACATTTCTATAGCTACCAAAATGCACTCATTCTGTAGCTAACCAAAGATTCTACAGCTACATCCATGGTTAGACAAGTTCCAACGTGTTTGAGGAGGAATAAAGGATATAGGTAGATGGAAAATGGTCGACATATGGACATCCACCTATTACACTGATCTGGAAACTCACAGGGTTCGAGAAATCTGATGGTCAAACCAGAAGTCAACTCTGGTTATAATACTTCAACCTTGCGTAAAATTTGAAGGAAGATCATGGCATTATCAAGTGAGAGTGGGATTGAACGAGAAAAGTTTGGAATCAAAGATTATGATATGTCAAATCAAAATCTTCTCATGATTTTCTCTTCTCGTAGCAAATCATGAGAAGAATGATTCCTATTTTGATTTAATTACTTAGTTGTCAAATATAAACTAGCTTCTCGACTTATAACTCTTCAAACTATTATTCAAAAGAGGATTATAAATAGCCTTGGAGTGAGGCAATGGACATCTTTAAGTTTTGTAATCATTTTATATCGAAGACTTCTACTTTTAATACAATTAATATTTTCCTTTAGTGATTAAATGCATGGGTGAATAACTCGTTAATTGAAGTCCTTTCATGCTTCTACTCAATAGGAGGCCCCCCTGAAGAGTTGTAAGTTACTTTAGTTGTTGGTTATTTTAGTTGTTAATTGATTTCATAAGTAGTTCTTTTCCATTACAAATATTTATATGATCTCCATTAGTACTCTTTTTTTTTATTTGACATTGATTGGTTTTCACACGTTGAGCATTCACATATTATAAAAAGATCAAAGATATTTATTTTCTCAATTCGCTCATTTTAATTATTTTTTATTTAGATTTACGAGTTTATGACTAGATTGATTCTAGTCACAACTGCGCACACTAGTCGTTCCTCGATGTTGTATTTCACATTATTAATTTCAAGTTCTGTTTCTTAATGCAATTATGAATTTGGTAAAATCATAAGGCACTTAGATTAAAGCTTTCTTCCTACTGAATATGGTAGAGACTTTAATTTCCAATACTTAGAATAACATTTCAATTCACTACAAGTAGAACAAGGTTTCAATTTTGTTCATTGGAATAATCTTTTCAATTTAGTTCGACATAGTAAGTTTTAATTCTTGTCAAATAGAAAAAGTTTGAATTTAGCTCAATAGCATAGAACTTTCAATTGATTTTTGCTTTAATACTAGTTTTCTTTCAAGAGAACAAATTTAATGGAAAGAACATGTACGTGGGAATGATATGTGTTAATCTAGTTACACTTTGCTTCAATAGAAATTACATTTTGGTTTCATCTTTTAATAAAAAATAGAACTCTTAGCATATATTGTGCACCTGCACTTCACAAGTACACAAACCTTGGTTGACAATTAATGAAGTAATTTAACCACCCAACATTTTGGCGTCATTTTGGGGAAGGGTATATAGGAATTTATTTTTGGTTTGCATATCATATTAGATGCATTCATCCTTTCAGTGCATAGTTAAAATCATATTAAAATCATTTAGGATGCATGTCTAGAGAACACAATTCTAGGGGTATATTTATAAGTAGAGGTAGAGAACGTAGTTCAATACCAACGTCACCAACCACATCGACTAGACCACCTAGTGCTACACCATCCAATGAAACTCGTATTCCATCCATAGAAGGTAGATATAGACTTCCTAAGGTACACAGGTCTGAAATTCAATCTAGGGGCTTACCAACTTCTTCCACAAAAGTTGTAGTTGAAGAACCTACATCTCCTACTCAAGGAGTTATATTTATCTCTTCAATAGGAGAACAACTCTTAGGATAGGAGTTAGAAGTGCCTAGTGAGGAAGAGGAAGAAGTTTTTTATGTGATACCATTAGTATAAGAATGATAGGAAGAAGTAGACAATCCTATTGTTGAACCTTATATTAGCTCTGAGGAATCTACAATGGTAGGAGAAGGGCAAGGAGAAGTACACAATGTATATGTTGAACTTAGGATTGGTGTGGGAAGAGGAAGAGGAGGTGATGGATGAGATGGTAGAGGAGGAAAGGGAGAAAAATACCGTTATATATTCCCTATCTGTGATGAATGTACCAGAGCCATAATGAAAAATATCTGAACTTCTATTCTTCCTAATTTTCATGACTTAAGAACTGAGGACCCCAAGAAATTTATTTTTGAGTTTGAAATATTGTGTAGACCCTATGACTATTTACTTGATACTCAAAAATTGAATTTATTCCCAACTACTCTCAAATATGGATCCCTTAAATGGTTCATGGGTCTAGGAACACTCTCTATTAAAACATGGGATGAAATGAAGAGAGCGTTCCTAGAAAAATACAAAGATTATTGTATGCATCGTAACCCTAAGGATGAAGTCTTTAAGATGATGCAAAAGGAGGATGGTAGCCTTGAAGAATTAGTGGAAAGATTTTCCTACAATATCAGAAGGACTAAGATGCACAATTTAGATGAGGAGACATTAAAAACTCTTTTTCTAAAAACTAAAAGGGATGACTGGATTGATCTTCTCAATTTAATGGGAAAAGGAGATGTTTCCTGATTACCATTTGATGAAATTTGTGAGTTGTGCAATCATATTTCAAGAGGTAAGTTTAGATATGGTAAGAATCCAAGAGATCCAACCATGTCAAGAGTAAGAAAATTTGCATCTAGAGTAGTAAGCAGAGCATAATTAGGCAACTTGATTGATAATTTCAAAACATATATCCTTGGAAATATTAGTGAACAACTAGATACTCTAAGATACAAAACAAGCAAAAATATGAGAATGTTGCATTATCTATTTTATGTCCTAGGTGTAGGAAAAAACATGCTCTAAGAGAATTTCCTCTTGATAGTATAGATATATGTGTCATATGTGTTGAAAATCATGATACAAAAGAATGTCCTTCAATACCTAGGCTTAAGGTTGTCTTTCAAGATGAAGTTGGACCAAGTCAAGTTGAATCACTTTTCTTTATTGCTAAAATACCATGGAAATCTCAACAAACAAGTATGGCACAAGGTCCTAATACTTAATATCAATCATATGCACAACCATAAATAAATTGGAATGCACCCATGCCTTCGAAACCTTGGCCACCTCAACCTCAAAATCCATCTTGGGCACAAGGTTGGAAAAATTATTATGGTATAAATCCCCAGTATCCTTAATTCCAATAACCGTATTCTGCGTACCAACCTCAATACTACCCTCCTCAACCAACTCAACCACAATTTCAAACACAACCATTAAATCAACCACTTCCATTACCATCCACTCCATTTCCTCAAAATCCAATCAACTACATGCTCAAGCACTTCCAAAACCAAATAATAAAATTGACAACCTATCTACAATGTAAAGGGTCAAATTTTCAGGCGTGTATGATAGCCCCACTAGGTTTGAATAATGTCCAACTTAGATCTGGTAGGGTTTTGAAAAGGAAATCACCACCAGTTGTCATCCAAGAATTTAAAGAGGATAAGGTTCCTGAGAAATAAACACTTCTGGATCAAGAAAAGACTCCTCCAAAGGAAGATATTCCTACACAACTAGATGACAACCAAAATAAATCCAACCTCTACAATTCTTGTAGTAGAACAACCCTTTGTTTCCCTACAAAATCCTCCTTTTCTTGAAAGACTCAAAATTGATATCAAAATAGAAAGGAAAATTCTTTTACCTGAATATGATATGCCATATGAATTGAAAAATATTTGCATCAAAATTCATTTACTTCAAGCTATAAAGGAAACACCTATATTTTCAAAAACAATCAAGGAGTTGCACATTAAAAAATGGGGAAGAAAAAGAAAGGATGTAAAGAAAATTCAATTGGTATGAAAGATTGCAGATATTATGATGGGGAAACCAATAGTCCAAAAATATCTAGATCCTGGTAGCCCTATTGTAAAAATCCACATTAATGGTATTGAAATCCCAAACACCTTGATTTATTTAGGAGAAACCATTAATATTATGAGCAAACAAACTATGGATCAACTGAAGCTTTCTGATCTTCAATAGACCCCAACTTTACTACAATTACCAGATAGATATGCTATCAAACCATATGATATATTGGAAGATGTGTCTGTGTCTCTAGATTCATGGTAGTATCCTATTGATTTTATGATTTTAACTCCCAAGAATAATTTAGTAGGCCATCCATTTATCCTTGGTAGACCTTGGATAGCTCCATGTGATGCATTCATAAATTGTAGATATGGTGATATGTACATTTATGATGGTAGCTCTACTAAGAAATTCACATTGTACCCACCTGTAAAAACAATAACTGAAGTAGAAAGTGAAGTTTGAATAAATGATGATAATGAATACTTTGATGCATTCCACCAATATATACTCTTTCACAAATAGATGAGGAAGATTAATTGATAACTTTAATGAATAATAATGATTCTTCTCCATATTGTGAGCAAGGTCAAATTTTTCAAGAACAATGTAATATTGAATATTTATCATCTCATAAAATGGCTTTACATTTGATGGAAAAGTTTGGCAACTCTTTAGTACAATTTTTTTCCAGAGAAAACATTAAACATTAATAATAACCTAGAATAATTTCAAAAGAGACAACTGATGAAGATGCTACAACATTCTTCTGCATATGCATGGGAATATACTGATATGAAGGGAATTGATCCTAATGCATGTATGCGACACATTTACATTCAAGAAAATGTGAAACAAGTTAGACAACTTCAGAGAAGGATCAATCCTAATATGAGAGAAATTGTTAAGGAGGAATTACAAAAGTTGCTTAATGTGAATTTCATTTATTCGATATCAAATAACCAATGGGTTTCACCTTTAGTGATTGTTCCAAAGAATAATGGAAAATAGAGAGTGTGCATTGATTATAGGGAATTGAATAAGGCTACTTTAAAAGATCATTTTCCACTACCCTTCATAGATCAAGTACTAGATACCTTAGCAGGGAAGAAATATTTTTCATTTCTTGATGGTTTCAGTGGATATAACCAAATCCAATTGGCATTGGAAGATCAAGACAAAACAACCTTTACATGTCCAACGGGTACATGTGCTTATAGTGTACTTTCTTTTTGGTTATGTAATGCACCTGCAACATTTCAAAGAGCAATGTTAGGTATATTTTCTGATCTAATTCATGATTGTGTAGAATTTTACATGGATGATTTGACTATCTATGGAAATACTTTTGAAGAAGCCCTTGAAAAACTAGAAAAAGTTCTCATTAGGTGTAAGGAAGAAAATATTTCACTAAGTCAAATGTTTTATGATGTTTAATGAAGGAATTTTTTTAGGCCACCATATTTCAGGCGATGGAATTAAGGTGGATACATCTAAGGTAGAAGTAATTTCTAAAATTTCAGTTCCTGTTTGTCAAAGAGATGTTGAAAGTTTTCTTGGTTTTACAGGTTATTTTGAAGATTCATATAAAATTTTAGAAAAATAGCCTCTCCAATTTTTAAACTTCTTACAAAAGATTGTGATTTTGTTTCGAATTCTGATTTCCAGAAAGCATTTGAATCATTGAAGCAGAAAATCGATTAAGCACCAATCTTAAGAGTACCTAATTGGTCTCTTACTTTTCATAGTTCAACTGATACTTCAAATACAACTTTAGGAGATGTGTTGGGACAAAAGGATCCAAATCCTTATGCTATTTATTACACAAGTAGAAATTTGATTCCTACAGAGTTAAATTACACTATAACAGAAAAGGAGTTTTTAGCTGTTGTGCATGACATTAATAAATTTTGACACTCTATCACTAGTTATGAAAATTTCATTTAGACTGATCATTCTGCTAATAGATATTTAATGAATAAACCAATTACTAATGGTAGGATTACTAGATGGCTATTGTTGTTACAAGAATTCAATATTACTATTCTGGACGGGCCAGGAAAAGAAAACACAATTGTTGATTTCCTTTCTAGAATGTAGAATGATAATAATGATACTCTTGTAAAAGATAATTTTCCTAACAAATATATTTTTGCAGTGTCTGCTAAAACTCCTTGGTTTGCATATATTGCTAACTATTTGGCTACAAGAAATCCCCCCCCCACAGTTATCAGCCAATGAAAAGTAGAAAGTTATCAAATCCAGTGCACCTTACTCTTGGAAAGATAGAGAATTGTATCAGACTAGACCTAACTTAATCATTTGAAGATGTGTTCGAGAAGATGAAGTACCAGAGATATTGAAATCTTGCCATGATGAACCACGTGGAGAACAATTTGTCGATAAAATAACTACTTATAAAGTCCTTATTTTTTTTATGTTATTGGCCTTCTCTTTTTAAAGATGCCAAGGAATATGTCAAAAGATGTGATAACTGCCAAAGAATGGGAAAACCCATTCCATTAGACGAGATGCCTCTACAACCACAGGTACTTGTAGAGCCTTTTAAAAAATGGGCTCTATTGGTCCAATCAATCCTCCATCTAAGCAAAAAAGGTATATACTTGTTTGTACAAATTATGTTACAAAATGGGTAGAAGCTAAACCACTTTCTTTTTCTACTAAAAATGTTGTAGTTACATTTCTTTTTTAGGATATTTTTACTCGTTTTGGTGTCCCAAGGGAAATTGTGACAGATCAAGGTACTCAATTCACATCCAAGTTGGTGCAGAAAATAATGGAGCAATATAAGATCAAACATCAGAAGTATACTCCATATCATCCATAAGCCAATGGGCAAGTGGATCTACCAATAAAGTACTTGAAGCAATTATGACCAATATTGTACACTTGCATAGAAGAGATTGGGCAAAAAGGATTCTAGAGGCACTTTGGGCATGTCGTACCACATGGAGGAATACTACTGGACACACTCCTTATGAGCTTGTTTATGGGAAGCAAGTCTTGCTTCCAATTGAATTCCAAGTGGATACTTTCAGAACAACAAAATTGGGCCTTGATATATCTGAAGCTAAAAAACAAAGGTTAGCACAATTGAATGAGTTAGATTAAATTCAACAAGATGTTATCCAATGAACTAACATAGTCCAATAATAAAGATTGAGATGACATGAGAAATTCATCAGAGCTAAGAAATTCAAACCAGGTGACTGGGCTCTTTTTTTAACTCTAAATTCAAAGATTTTCAAGGAAAATTTCAGACTCACTGGCTTGGTCCTTATGAGATACATACTTTCTTCGATAATGGAGTAGTTAGAATCAAGAATATTGATGAAGAGAAGATTATATTCCTTGTTAACGGCCATAGACTAAGGTTATATCATAAACCTTTGACAAGAGAAGAGTTTGTCAAATATTTGCAAAATAATTATGATTTCAAGTTGGTTGAGAAAGGAGATTTTTCTCCTGATCTCCCAACCAAACTGTAATTTTCTTTCCTCAATTAAAAAAATAAAAAAGAAAAAAAAATAATAAGTATAGACTTTAAAACCAACATTGTTGGCATGTTTATAGAAAAAATATTAATTCAAAGCCAAGAATTATTGGTGGTTTAGATTTTCTCATTCCTTGTATTTTCCTACTTCCTTGTTATTCCCTTTTTATTTTAAAAATATTCCAGGAACAAAGCAACATTTTTAAGACTTGGTCTTCTTCAAGCATCATCAAGAGGCAACAACAGTGACAACAGTGACAAAATTCCATTCCATCAATGAAAACAAACTTTTAAAGGAAACAATTGTTGATTCAGTGACATTTTATAACTGACTTCAAATTATGTGATTCACATCAATCTATAGCTAAGGAAGCATTAGAGCACTCTAGAGTTGCAGCAAAGGAAAATACATCAAATACCAAATAGGTATGTGCCAAGGTATGCAAATAAGATGTGAGATTATCTTTCATTTAAAGAACGACATATTTATAAGCTTATCGAATGATTATGATACATATATTATAAAATTTGAGCAAACCTTAGACCTTGTAACACTCCCTATAATCATAACCTTATTTTGTCATCATATCTCTATCCATCACATCAAAATCTCTCCATTGTATACAAAATCACCTAGATTCTAACGATCCTATAAAAATGGATCTAAGGATCGTGGCAATCATTTATACAAGAGGAGAAGTTTTATTATGAATTGAACGTCGTCATAAGTGACCTATTTCACTTATGCCTAGCCTTGAACACCATCAAAACATTCAACCTTATTGATCACCCCTCCATAACCCTTGTCGAGAAAAGCAATTTAGGATCAAAACTCCTCCTTCACCATGGGTGTCATCATCAGATCAGAGCCCAATGGAGTTAAATTTATTCAAGCATATCCACTTGTCAAAGATCAGTTGCAAAAAGTGGGCTGGATTGATTTCTTTAAGAAATTTGATGGACATGAGACAAAGGTTACAAAGCTATTTGCATAGGCGTTTGATATAGTAGAGGCAAAGATTGGAGACATTAAGCTCATAATTACATAATCCATAATGGTAGAGGCAACAAGCTTACCTAGAAATAGAAAGATTTGGTTCAAAAATAAGAAAATTAAAGAAAAAGAATGGACAATCTTCCTCCAAAACCCAGGTATGGATACTCCATCTTCAAAAAAGGGATACCAGTCACTGCATTGAAAACTAAGTGGAGAAATTTGTTGTTATTCATCATTTTTTTTTTCAACTTGTGAGGGATGATATGGCACAATGTTTTTCTACCATGTTCGACTCTTAATGCACTTCATTGATGGAAATGAGTTGAATTTACCATATTTTCTACTTTGTAGTCTCAAGAAAATGGCTTCTAGTGTACAACAAGATTCTAAAACCCTTGACAATGCCCTGTATCATCATGCATTAATTAAAATTCTTATTGAAGCACATTTGAGGACTAAGGAGACAATTGGAAAAACGTTTTAGTTTGAAACCATTTTATAGAGGCTCCAAAAGAGGAAATAGTAACAACAAATAAAATAATTCAACACAGAACAATCTCAAACCCTATAACTGAGCCCGTCAATGAAGAGGAGTGTTTGACTATCAATGAAGGAGAACAAATGGAAGCTTCACTAGAGGAATCAGAGGACAACACCCTCCTTTGTCAATTTCTAGAGAAAAATAAGAAAGAAATGAGAAAAAAAGTGTTAGAAGAAATAAATCCAACTCAAGTATCAAGCAACCTGAAGAAATACAAGAAGCAAAGGCAATAGACAAGGAACAAAGGAAAATGAGGAAGCTAGGTAACAAGAGGAAGAATATCCAAAAGGAAGAGGAACCATAACTGAAGTTGAGAAGGAGTAAACACATTTCTAAGTGTTTAAACATACAACCACCTAAAATAGTTGACCTCGAGGAAGAACATCGTAGAACATATGAAGTGGAAAGAGCATCACCATTTTATCAAGCCCCAAGTCCAACCAGAAAGACACCTAAAATCGATCCTATCCAACAACAGATCTATGACTACGTGGAAACACTGGAGTCTAGAGAACAACCAAAGGTAAATTATCCTATACAAAATGAATATGAAGACACTTTTAATGAAAAGGTCCCCTTAACTGATGGCATTCATTAAAACGAAAACAAGATTGAAGATGCTTTGAAGCAAAATATAAATGAGTTGGAGATATTACATAAGCATCTCAAAGAATAAAATGAGGCAATAAAAATACAAAAGGAAATTTTGAGGACCCAAGATGATAGTATGTTGTTGAACTTGTGCCACTGTATAAGAAACAGATGAAATTCAAGGCCAACAACAATTTTCTCATAAACAAAGTCAGAGGATTGCAGAGCAAGATCTTAATGAGGAAACCAAGACTAGCACTTAATGTTAAGAGTTGAAAAGGAGGCACTAGTTTGGATGTTCTAATCCAAGCTTCAAAAATAGTGCAATGAACATAACACTTTACCAATTTTGAAGTTTTGATGCACGAGGACATGCAAAATCCTTAGTGTGGGGGAATGTTGAAGTCTTGAATTATCTTCTTTTTTATATCCTCTTACCTTCATTTCCATCCTTTTCACGATAGTTTCGCTATATTTTCTAGTTGAAAGGTCACTTCATATATGTTTAGATATAATAAAAGGTATAATTCATTCATGGTTTATAGTCGATTGTTTCTTTATGAAATTTAATCAAAACATTTCTATAGCTATTGAAATGCACTCATTCGCAACTAATCAAAAAATCTATAGCTACATCCATAGTTAGATAGGTTCCAACGCGTTTGAGGAGGAATAAAGGATATAGATAGATGGAAAATGGTTGATATATGGACATCCACCTATCACGTTGATATGGAAACTCATAAGGTTCGAGGAATCTAGTAATCAAACCAAAAGTCAACTCTAGTTATAATACTTCAACCTTACATATGATTTGAAGGAAGATCGTGGCATTGTAAAGCGAGCATGGGATTGAACGAGAAAAGTTTGGAATCAAAGATTACAATATGTCAAATCAAAACCTTCTCATGATTTACTCATCTCGTATTAAATCATGAGGAGCATGATTCCTAGTTTGATTTAATTACTTAGTTTTCAAATATAAACTAGCTTCTTGGCTTATAACTCTTCAAACCGTTATTCAAAAAAGGATGATAAATAGCCTTGGAGCGAGGAAACGAACATATTTAAGTTCTATAATCATTTAATATCAAATACTTATACTTTTAAGATAATTACTTTGGTCCTTCGGTGATTAAATGAGTGGGTGAATTACTCGTTAATTGAAGTCCTTTCATGCTTTCGCTCAACAGGAGGCCGCCCTGAAGGGTTGTAAGTTAGTCTAATTGTTAGTTCATTTCATGAGTAGTTTATTTTCCATTACAAATGGTTAGATGCTCTCTATTAGTAATATGTTTTTCGTGATTTGAAATTTATTGATTTGCACAGGTTGAGAGCTCACATATTATAAAAAAAGATATATATATATATATATATATATATATATATATATATATATATATCTAAATTTGTTCATTTAAATTGTTTTTGTTTTAGATTTACGAGTTAATGACTAGATTGATTCTAGTCACAACTACACACACTAGTAGTTTCTCAAAGTTGTATTTCAGACTAGTACTTTCAAGTTATGTTTCTTAATGTAATTCTGAATTTTGTAAAATGATAAGGCACTTGGATTAAAGCTTTCTTCCTGTTGAATAGAGTACAGAGTATAATTTCCAGCACTTAGAATAGAATTTCAATTCACTGCAAGTAGAATAAGATTTCAATTACGTTCATTAGAATACTAATTTCAATTTAGTTCGTTAGAGTAAATTTTATTTCTTGTCAAGTAGAATACGTTTCAATTCAGCTCAATCACATAGAACTTTCAATTGATTTTGCCTTTAAGACTACTTTGCTTTCAAGAGAACAATTTTAATGGAAATAACATGTGTGAGAATGATATGAGTTAATCTAGTTACACTTGGCTTCAATATAAATTACATTTCATTTTCATATTTTAATAAAAAAATAGAACTCCTAGCATATATTGTGCACATGCACTTCATAAGTCAACGAACCGTGGTTCATAATTAATGAAGTAATTTAATCACCAATTAAATTACCCAACAGTAAGTTCGACACTAATATTCAATAATTGACCAAGACTTACCTCACAGAGATAGAACATGGTTCCTTTTCATGAGATGGTACTTTAGTTGCATTACCTAATGATGACAAATTAGTCAAATCATATGTTTCTTGTACCTCATCTATTAAAATATGATCAAATGGATGACTATCAGAATCATAAGAACCCGAACTACACAAAACACAATTAAGTTGTCTTTCTTCAGAACATTCCTAAAAATTCTTTAACAGGTCAATTATACACATAGGTTAAACCATTTCCTCGTCATTGGCTGAGTCATCAAACCATGGGGTTTCCTTTTATTCCACGGGAGACTTTGCAGATGTATGCAGGGCAATCTGTTTCACAACTCCATCGTGAGAGATAAACATGCTTCCAGACCTGCAACCTATGAATGCATTTGCAGTAGAAATCCATGGCATCCCAACTATTATTGGATGCCCTCCAACTATCGATTTAGTTTTCACAACCATCAAGTCCACATGATATTCCCATGAATCTAAAGAAACAATTAAATCGTCCAAAACTCCTTCTGACTTAATCCTAGACTGAATTTCCAATTCTAGAATGGTTGGGATAGGACAAAGATCAGTTAATTCAAGCAGTCTCATGGTATGCACAGTTATAATGTTGATGGCCACTCCAAGGTCGATCATAGTGTTAGGAACACACACTCCATTAATATGTATCGAAACAATAAGACTTCCAGGGTCAAAATCTTTCTTTGCTAAATTCTTTCCAATAATCGCATCAACGCACTCCCCAAAAATATGAATAGTAGGTGGATCCCTCCATTTCCTCCATGGTTTATTTAAGCATAACTCCCTTACTGTCTTGGAATTAATAGGTATTTCTCAAATATCTTGTAGCAGGGGAATTTTAACATAATTATTTCTTAGTTCATTAACCACATCTTGTTAAGGAAGTTTTACTAGTTCTGATTTAATCTCTCAAGAAATGTAGGATTAAATAGTTGTTTCGAAGGCTCGTTCTCTTGCTGAGAGGGTGTGATTCTATTGGCTCTTTCTTTAGGGGTAGAAACTTCTTCCTCTCTTTCCTCTTCTATAATGATGGGATTGGAATTCGACACCACCTTTAATGACCGTAAATGGATATCCTTCACTTCTACAAGAGTAATGACATAGGTTGAAAAGGGCTGCAACTCAACTTGTAAGACAAGATGGATTGGTTTATTATTCAGGTTAGTGACAAGTTGTATAGGAAACTAGTTTTTCCTAGAAGGTTTTGTGGAAGGCAGATCTAATTGAGTATTCAAGTATTATTGTTAAGATGTTGGAATCTAGTAGTTTTGCATAAACGATTGAGACTACGAAGGATAATGAGGCTAAGGTAGATAAGGATATGGGGTTAGGGATCCATAGCTTGGTCCTCACCAACCGTGTTACCAAGATTGGATCTGAGGCGACTGTTAGGGCCACATTTTCCAAGGTGTGGAAACATTCAACGATGCATAATGTAGGTTAGAAAAATGTGAAAAACTCACAGTAGTAGGGTCAAAATACATACTTTGTGGCCATGGTTTTCATGACTTCTTGGCTGCTAATGAATATGGTTGTGATGTTCTGGGATCATCCCTATGGTATACCGCTTTTAGTCCCGATAAAGAAGGAAAATTATCGGTGGAGTGATCTTCTTCATATATGGCGCAAAAGACAAGATTATCGAGCAAACAAGACAAGATTATCAAGTGAACAATCTTTTTCTCGGATGCTTCTTTTGACACTTGGGGCAAACAAAAACATGGGAACGACACTCTTCTTCCTCTTTCTTCTTGAAACTCATACTGACAAGTTGTAAACTCAGAGTGCTTAAGATATACATTTTAAAATCTTCCAAATTATTTCCCAATTTAGTTCTAGTTACTCTACTAGAAGTCAATTTTTGATTTTGAAGGAGATCCTTTCACTATTTGTCCTTGTCCATGTGAATATCGCCTAAAAACTTTAGTGATATCATTAAAATTAAACATCAATATATCTCCTACTCCCTTCAAATTTAAAATCTTCATCGATTCTTCCATTAAGCCATTTAAGAAAAGGATCTTCTTCGTTTCAGGATCCAACTTATGTTGCATAACATACTACAGATTATAGAGAAATCTCTCTAGGTAGTCTTCTAAAATTTCATCTTCCCTCTGTACCATTCTAAAAATTTCCTCCTTCAATTCGCGGGCCCTACAATATCATGATAATTTTTGAGAAATACATGTCTCATGCCTTCCTAGGTAGTGATGCTCTTTTCCGGTAGTCCCGTGAACCACTGCAAAGCATAATATTTAAGATTAGATAGAAACAAATTAAACTTCTACGCGTCAATCAAATAAACCATACTACAACATAAGGCATCAAATTGAAATATAAAAGTGTCATGATCCTCACTTACCAACCCTTAAAAACACGTAAGTATTGTTAGGGAAATATTCTTCATTTGTATATTAGCAGCTGGATCAACAATTGGAAAGCTAAAAGTTGTCTCGTTCTCCTTCTTTGGCTGGTTCGTATCACCTTCTCCTTCAACCATTTTGTTACCTCTGATAAAACTAAATTTAGATTCTAGGGGTAGGAGTACAATAGTTGGATTGCTATTGAATAATATCCCCACTCCTCTCCCCAACACGGTTTCAATATTAGGACTGTTAAAGGAGGTGGAAAAATAATCTCCCCTTCTAGCTACCGTTGCTTTGCCCGAGTTCTCCAACACTTTACCCTCTCTTCCCCTTTCAGTGTTATTACCTGCCTACTTAGTATTGGGGAGTCTTTCTATTTTATCTTTACCAATTGGAGTATCAAAATTTGCCTTACCTCTACCTTTCCTACATCTTCCTTGATTCATGTAGAACCAACATCATCTAGATCCAGAGAGGTGGACAACGCACATAATGTGGACGTGTGGGTTCTTACCTCTTATTTTACTGCTCTTGCCACTCTATGTTCCAGGATGCTCAGATATGTAGATGAGGAATTCTAATTAAACATCTAACTAATTATATCATATTCCTTTGACACCTATCTAGTAACAATGCCAAAAATGATGGACAATTTAATTGCTTAAATTACGAGTTCGTTAAATTATCAACCAAGGAGCGTAGGTTGATGAGGCATTGGCATAGTATATAGGATTAGTTCTGATTGCAAAAATATATCACTCATTACAACATTTAATTAATAATTATTGGACATGATTGTAAGCTTCTCTCAAGTAACAAATATTCAAGACGATTTATATTCATCACAACAATAGTAACAACTACTCAATCAAACTCATGCTAAAAGGAAAATAACCTATGCAGTCGAAGAGAACTATGAGTCCAAGTCTTAGGGGCATATCTCAACCTGTCGGTGGATCCCTGGGTTAGTAGTTTCTCAACGCACACAAGAATATAGGGCCCATCACATGCAGTAATAATTTAACAAATTCAATATACAATGCTCATACATAAATCAATAACGTCAATTGATTGTAACAAAAGAACATGAAATCACCATTTACAACATTGAAGTATAACTCAAATGAAATCATAAAGCATCATACCAAATATATACAATATCCATGCAAGTGCATTCCAAACCAGGGGGCCTACTTGGCTGGAAGCACTACAAGCTAAAGAACTAAGTTACCACAACAGATAGAACAACAACAATGTAATTCTATTGTAGCATAGATTCATCAAAATAATACAAAGTCCAGAAGTAGCTCAATCGCTGAGTAATCTTGTGACAACATTAAGACTAACTCTTTCTCGTTTGGTTACAAGAAAATATATAATGTGACTATTGATCAAATCTAATCTAAGAAATGAGGAGAAAGATAGAAATTTACCAATACATAGTTACAAAAATAAAATGGACGAAATTCCTTGTCCATTAATAACATACTTGTTTCTAAATAAAACTTCAAATGACATAAAAAGATAACAACACAATGGTTGTTTGAATATGCAATTTGCGGTAAAAAATATCCAAGCTAGAGTGGAGATCCAGTCGTCATGGTCTCTTTTCTTGTAGCCATCCAGGATGTCCTCATCTGGTAGATATGCTAGAGCACATGATCTAGTAACCGATGATCACCCCCCTGGTACTTAGTAAAAAAGAGATGTTGAAAAACTTTATATCCATTAGATGAGCGAATTCATTGAAATTCAGACTAGCTAAGTTAGAAAACACATGAAAACACTGATAATCACCCCTAGTAGTTGAGATGCGCTTAAAGACATAAAACAGTAAAAGATAGCAGTATAGTGTAAGGAAATGTGAATCCAAACTTGGGGTTTCGAGGCCTCAAAGAGGATTGGGGAGTGTTTTGATCAAGTTGATTTTGAGGCTCTTCAACCTACAAGGTTATGAACAATTGATTTCCTTCCTTATTAAAGCCTTACAAGCTACAAAAATAAAGTATAGTATGATTGAAAAGCAGGCATACACCTTCGTTAAAACTCTGAAATATTTCAGAGACTATCTACTTCAATTTAAATCCATTGTATACTTATCTAATGTGGTTGTGAAATATATTCTGATACAACACAATGTAGAGGGGATATGAGGGAAATAGATTGCTAAAATTCAAGAATACGATCTAGAGTTGAAGCCTATCAAAATTGTTAAGGGTCAGGGCCTTGCTAAGCTATTAACCAAGATTAATTTTGAAGTATTAGGTATTAGTCAATTAAATCAAATGAACCTCAATACATAGGTTGGATTTGTAGAATAAAATAAATAGTTTGAGTTACTGTTACGTCAAACTAACTCTGCACCAATTAGCCAAAGATTTTTATCTTATGATTGGTATGGAGATATCACAACCTACCTACAAACCCTACAGTTCCCCACTCATTTGAGAAAATTTTCAAAACGTTCTTTGAAATTAAAATCCATAAAATATTGTATTATAGAAAGTATATTATATTGGAAAGATCCAATAGTTGTGCTATTAAATTGTGTTTTACCAATGAAAACGATTACATTGTTACCCAACATCACAGTGGCATATCTAGTGGCCATTACACTTGGAAAGCCATTGTACATAAAATCCTAAGAAGTGGTTTTTATTGGCCAAAATTGTTCCCAAATGTGAACAAGAAAATCTGAGCATGTTATTAGTGCTAGATTTTTACCAGCAAGAAAAAATTGTGGATTTTAGGCATTTGTGGTTCATTTATTTTGAGTTAAGTCTCGGAGTATCCATAGTAATAACCATATTTGTTAACATTTCAAATCCCAAGAGGGATCCAACATCAGGACAATTTTTGAATGATGATAGAAGAAGAGCTTAGTGAGCATCTCTTCTTATTATCTTCATTCTGAATTTTTCGAGTAAAATGGTCTCACTCCATGTATCCCCTCCGTACAAGGATATAATTATAGATTTTAGGCATTTGTGGTTCATTTCTTTTGAGTTAAGTCTCATAGAATCAACAGTAATAACCAAATTTGTCAACCTTTCAAATCCCAACAGGGATCCATCATCAGGCCAATTTTTGAATGATGATATAAGAAGAGCTTAGTGAGCAGCTCTTCTTGCTATCTTCATTCTGATTTTTTCGGGTAAAATGTTCTCACTCCATGTATCCCTCCATACAAGGATATAGTTCTGGATTTTAGGCAACTGTAGTTCATTTCTTTTGAGTTAAGTCTCAGAGTATCCACAGTAATAACCATATCCATCAAAGTTTCAAATCCCAACAGAGATACATCATCAGGATAATTTTTGAATGATGATAGAAGAACAGCTTAGTGAGCAGGTCTTCTTGCTATCTTCATTCTGATTTTTTCGAGTAATATGGTCTCACTCCATGTATCCCCTCCGTACAGAGATATAATTATGGATTTTAGGCATATGTGGTTAATTTCTTTTGAGTTAAGTCTCGGAGTATCCATAGTAATAACCATATTTGTCAACGTTTCGAATCCCAACATGGATCCATAATCAAGACAATTTATTAATGATGATAGAAGAAGAGCTTAGTGAGCAGCTCTTCTTGCTAGCTTCATTCTGAAATTTTCGAGTGAAATGGTCTCACTCCATGTATCCCCTACATACAAGGATATAATTTTGGATTTTAGGCATCTGTGGTTCATTTATTTTGACTTAATTCTTGGAGCATCCACATTAATAGCCATATTTGTCAACGTTTCAAATCCCAAAAGGGATCCATCATCAGGACAATTTTTGAATGATGATACAAGAAGAGCTTAGTGAGAAGCTCTTCTTGCTATCTTCATTCTGAATTTTTCGAGTAAAATGTCTCACTCCATGTATCCCTTCCATAGAGGGATATAATTCTGGATTTTAGGCATATTTGGTTCATTTCTTTTGAGTTAAGTCTCGGAGTATCCACAGTAATAACCATATTTGTTAGCATTTCAAATCCTAATAGGGATCCATCATCATGACAATTTTTTGAATGATGATAGAAGAAGAGATTAGTGAGCAGCTCTTCTTGCTATCTTCATACTGAATTTTTTGAGTAAAATGGTCTCACTCCATGTTTCCCCTCCGTAGAGGGATATAATTATGGATTTTAGACATTTGTGGTTCATTTCTTTTGAGTTGAGTCTCATAGTATCCACAGTAATAACCAAATTTCTCAAAGTTTCAAATCCCAACAGGAATCCATCATCAGGACAATTTTTGAATGATGATAGAAGAAGAGCTCAGTGAGCAGCTCTTCTTGCTATCTTCATTCTGAAATTTTCGAGTAAAATGGTCTCACTCCATGTATCCCCTCCATACAGGGATATAATTCTAAATTTTAGGCATATGTGGTTCATTTCTTTTGCATTAAGTCTCGCAGTATCCACAGTAATAACCATATTTGTCAACGTTTCGAATCACAACATGGACCATCATCAGGACAATTCTTGAATAATAATAGAAGAAAAGCTTAGTGAGCATCTCTTCTTGCTATCTTCATTCTGAATTTTTCAAGTAAAATGGTCTCACTCCATGTATCCCCTCCGTACACAGATATAATTCTGGATTTTAGGCATCTGTGGTTCATTTGTTTTGAGTTAAGTCTCGAGTATCGATAGTAATAACCATATTTGTCAACGTTTCAAATCCCAACAGGGATCCATCATCAGGACAATTTTTGAATGATGATAGAAGAAATGCTTAGTGAGAAGCTCTTCTTGCTATCTTCATTCTGAATTTTTCGAGTAAAATGGTCTCACTCCATGTATCCCCTTCGTACAGGGATATAATTTTCGATTTTAGGCATCTGTGGTTCATTTCTTTTGACTTAAGTCTCGGAGTATCCACAGTAATAACCATATTTGTCAACTTTTCAAATCCCAATAGAGATCCATCATCAGGACAATTTTTGAATGATGATAGAAGAAGAGCTTAGTGAGCAGCTCTTCTTGCTATCTTCATTCTTAATTTTTCGAGTAAAATGGTCTCACTCCATGTATCCCCTTTGTACATGGATATAATTCTGGATTTTAGGCATCTATGGTTCATTTCTCTTGAGTTAAGTCTCAGAGTATTCATAGTAATAACCATATTTATAAACGTTTCAAATCCCAACAGGGATCCATCACCAGGACAATTTTTGAACAATGATAGAAGAAGAGCTTAGTGAGCAACTCTTCTTGCTATCTTCATTCTAAATTTTTTGAGTAAAATGGTCTCACTCCATGTATCCCCTCCATACAGGGATATAATTGTGGATTTTATGCACTTGTGTTTCATTTCTTTTGAGTTAAGTCTTAGAGTATCCACAGTAATAACCATATTTGTGAACGTTTCAAATCCCAATAGGGATCCATCATCAGGACAATTTTTGAATGATGATAGAAGAAGAGCTTAGTGAGCATCTCTTCGTGCTATCTTCATTCTAATTTTTTGAGTAAAATGGTCTTACTCCATGTATCCCCTTCGTACAGGGATATAATTCTGGCTTTTAGGCATCTGTGGTTCATTTCTTTTGAGTTAAGTCTCGGAGTGTCCATAGTAATAACCATATTTGTCAATGTTTCAAATCCCAACAGGGATCCATCATCAGGACAATTTTTGAATGATGAAAGAAAAAGAGCTTAGTCAGCAGCTCTTCTTGCTATCTTCATTCTGAATTTTTCGAGTAAAATGGTCTCACTCAATGTATCCCCTCCGTACAAGGATATAATTCTATATTTTAGGCATCTGTGGTTCATTTCTTTTGAGTAAAGTCACAGAGTATCAACAGTAATAACCATATTTGTCAACGTTTCAAATCACAACATGGATCCATCATTAAGACAATTTTTTATTGATGATAGAAAAAAATCTTAGTGAGAAGCTCTTCTTGCTATCTTCATTATGAATTTTTCAAGTAAAATGGTCTCACTCCATGTCTCCCCTCCGTAGAGGGATATAATTCTGGATTTTAGGCATCTGTGGTTCATTTCTTTTGAGTTAAGCCTCAGAGTATCCAGAGTAATAACCATATTTGTCAATGTTTCAAATCCTGATAGGGATCCATCATCAGGACAATGTTTGAATGATGATTGAAGAAGAGCTTAGTGAGCAGCTCTTCTTGCTATCTTCATTCTGAATTTTTCGAGTAAAATGTTCTCACTCCATGTATCCCCTCTGTGTGGGGATACAATTCTAGATTTTAGGCATCTCTGGTTCATTTCTTTTGAGTTAAGTCTTGGAGTATCCACAGTAATAACCATATTTGTCAACGTTTCAAATCCCAACAGGGATCCATCATCAGGACAATTTTTGAATGATGATAGAAGAAGAGCTTAGTGAGCAGATCTTCTTGTTATCTTCATTCTGAATTTTTGAGTAAAATGGTCTCACTCCAGTATCCCCTCCGTACAAGGATATAATTATGGATTTTAGGCATCTGTTGTTCATTTCTTTTGATTTAAGTCTCAAATTATCCACAGTAAGAACCATATTTGTCAACATTTCAAATCCCAACAGGGATCCATCATCAGGACAATTTTTGAATGATGATAGAAGAGCAGCTTAGTGAGCGCCTCTTCTTGCTATCTTCATTCTGAATTTTTCGAGTAAAATGGTCTCACTCCATGTATCCCCTCCATACAGGGATATAATTATGGACTTTAGGCATATGTGGTTCATTTCTTTTGAGTTAAGTCTCGCAGTATTCACAATAATAAGTGTTGGGCCACTAGTTTGTCATTATTATTATCACTCTTTAACGCCTATTTCACCCATTTCTCCCATTTTTTATCACGTCATTTATCATGGTTTATCATATAATTCCATCTCATAATTATTTATGCTCTTATGGATAAATATTATTTCTTCTCCTTTATTTTTAATAAATTGATGATTATTATGCATGATTTTACCAATGATGGTTTATTAATAAATTTGTTTTAGCATCATTTACCGTTTTAGCCTCCAAGATATTTTCCATATTGCAGATTTTATCTCCAGTTCATCATTAAATGCGCCAACTCAGAAATTCGTTGGAATAAGAAGTGACAATTTTGCATTGGATGTTTTGGGCAAATAGAGAAGAATCTAGAAAATCCGAAACATGGGTTTTGTCCAAACGGACCAAATTAGTTTTCCTATGAGACGTTTTCCAAATTCAGTCTGCATTAAGAGAAACGGAAGGTTCTCTGAAAACGCATTTTCGGATTCGTTGTTGTGGCTGTTTTCCAAATTATCTCAGTTGCAATACCAAATTCGACCTATTCCTGTTTAATGCTGATGGAAAGATATTTCAAATATGATCTTGTTGATCAATTTGTTGTGAACAATCCAATTTTGTAATGAGAATCATTTTGTAATCATCTTTGTTGTAACTTCTCTCTGTTTTCTGTGTATTTAAATGAAAACAGAGATCAAAGATAGGAGAAGGGGAATTAGATGGATTATTAAATTAGAGATAGATAGGATAGGATAGAAGGAGAGGGGGATGGAACGATTATTATTCCGAATTGTAATTTTATTTGCAGATTCTCATCGCTGAGAAGACACAAATTATTGTAATGCTGCCTGATTTGATGATTAATATATAAGTAGAGCTGTTGTTCCTTCGCATCTCCTGAAGTAATCCGGCAATATTCACTGGCGGATAAGGGCCCGACCCCTAGTGGATTCACTTGTTGTTCCTGTATCATGCATTTATGATTTCGCAATGTGAAGATTTGATTGAATTCTTACTTTCTGCGATTGTATCTCTTTGTTGTTTCTTATTTTCCAATCTTAATAGAATCGTTCTGCTTTGTATAATCCATAGTAGTGTTTTTTATTCAGTTCACTGTTATTTCAGATTTAGTTATTTAATTACATATTTTGTTTGAGATCATCAATTGTAAAGAGTATTGACTATCGCTGTCAAAGCTCTCAGATTGGGATCATTTGCTGCTTGTATTGGTTATGGAGGATTGTGTTTGATTTAGATTAAATCAGTTAAAAGAGGAATGAGTTATCACTACTGTATCCTTAACTAATGATTGCGGTTACTTTGAAGAATGTATGATTTGATTTCATTAGAGGATTAAGTTTTCTTTAATTGCAATTGGGATTTATTAAAAGCATCCATTTACTCTTGTATTTGAAAGATCTATACAGCAATTTAGGAAACATTACTCTATGGGATTATAGCGTGCACATACTGTGTACACTCTTGAAATAAGAGGACTTTCCCTAGTCGATAATTAATGTGGGATAAATAGGAGTTTTAAAAGGCACCTTTTATCACCCAACATTTTGGCGCCGCTGCCGGGGAGAGTGTTGCCATTTCACAGAGAGTGATGTATGTTTGATATTTGCTGTTGGGAAAGAATTGGGTATTAAAAACGGAAGGTAAGAACTTACGTAACGAGCAAGTAAAGTGCTTGCTCCCCCGCCCGCTTTTCAACACAATTGCATAAAAGTTGAAGTAGGTGTTTGATGTTTGTCTGCTGTGAAAGAATTGGGTATTAAAAACGGAAGGTAAGAACCTGCGTAACGACCAAGTAAAGTGCTTGTTCCTCTGCCCACTTTTCAGCAGAATTTCGTAGGAAATTTAGAGGCAATTTTTTTTTGAAAAAAATCTCATAATTCCACTCAAGTGGTGATGTAAGCACCACTTCACTAACCAATTGACAGGAACATTTGAAGGATGAGCCTCAAATAAACACATGAAGAACATCTTCTATTATGGTAAGAAATGGCTCACATTTCTACTTTTGAATTCCCTATCAAAGATCTAGGAGGAGTGGCACAAATGCACATAATTCCCCCATCTTCACTACCAAATTTTCATGGTTTGAAAAATGAAGATCCATATACATTCTTATTTGAGTTCGAAATACTTTGTAGAGGATATGATTATTGTACCAATGATCAAAGGTTGAAATGTTTCCTCTTACTCTAAAAGGAGCAATTCTCCGATGGTTCATGAGCCTAGGTGGGAACTGTATCCAAACATGGGAGGACATGAAAAACATATTCTTGAAGAAGTACTAAGACTACTGCAAATCCAATGAAGATATTTTTGTATGATACAAGGGGAAGATGAAAGCTTGGAGGACTATGTAGAGCGATTAGAATATAACCTTTAAAAATCAAAGCATAAGTATTTGGAAAAAGAGATCTTAAAAACACTCCTTCTTAAAGGAATCAAAGATGAATTTTTAGAACTATTAAATCTGATAAGAAAAGGTGATGTTTTTCAGTTGTCATATGATGATGTTTGTGAATTGTGCATAAGGTATTCAAGAGGAATCTCCAAGGCTGAAAAGAATTCTAGAGACATTTGTTCTTTCTTTTCCAAATCTGCTACAAGAATAGGAGACGTAAGAGCTGAAATCAATGTTTTATTTGAAAATTTTAAAGTTGATTTTATTAGTTATCTAAATTCAAAATTGAATGTTTTGCAAGTTCAGAAAAATCAAGAAATTGAAGAAGTGTTTTTCCCTCATTACCGACATGAGCATCCCATAGATAGTTGTTCTTCCTTATCTAGGATGGAAGTAGCATATCAAAGAGATGAGGAAGCTGCAACAAGGTTAAAACCATGGAAATCATGGCCTACAGGTATGGTTCAAAACACTTCATCTCCATTCTCTTACTTGCATAATCCATTATGGAATACTCATGTGTTAGGGCAGCCATGTCCATCTCAATATAACCCCCACAAATCTTGTATACAAGTTTGGCATGGTTCATTTTATGATTGTATGACTACTCTCCCTCATCTTGTAGCACAAGCACATCCTCCATATTCTTCACCAGCTCTTCCACAACATCTTGCTTGCCTATCAATATCATCCACTCAGCCCAATCAACTACATAATTAAAATGCTCCATTCCGTACACAATTTCTTACTCAACTCATTCCACACCCTCACCATAATAAATTAGTACAATATGCTTACAGTGTTGAATTGCAAAATTTAACCACCATTCCCACCCATTCTATCTCACATGCACCATTGGAGAAAACTTACAATGAGATTCAGAATGTTTCAAATTCAAAAATTGTACAAGTTATGGAAGAAAATGAGGTTTCTTCTAGTCTGCATCAACAAGTTGTTTTAAAAGCTCAAGAGCTTCATGATATGATGGCTATGGGAAATTAAGAAAGTAAAAGATATATTGAAGATTGGTTTCACTCCATCATTTGTTTGTAGCATCACTCCATACTTTAACAATTTTTGACACCATCTTTTCAAGGGAAGTTGGCTTTTCATACCCTAATATTCATTAACAAGCATTTTTCAAATTTGGGTATGTGCATACTTGAAGCCTTATTTCGAAAATGGCTCCACTGGAAGTACTCTTATACGTAATCATATTCATTTTTCAAATTAGAGTAAGTTAGTGTAAACAATCAAATAAATAAGGACATAAATAAATACATTTTGTTTTCATGTAAAAATAGTTGTTTTTGTTGCAACACACTATGGAAATCAACAATGGTGATAAATTTTTTAATTCATTTGTGTATGTAGATGAATTATAATGGAAATAATAGTTCTACAAACACTCATATTCATTTTTATCACCGATTTGAATTTTTTTTTTAATATCATATTTTTTTTTGCTTATGGGCTTGATGAAATTTCTGAAAACACAGTCAGGACAGTCATGTTTTGAGGGACCAAAAGGGAATATTTTTAAAAACTGTTTCTATCCTAAGTAGCCCTTTATGTCTACTTTCCAACCCAATTTGAATCACTCAATTTGGATTTGAAACGAAAACATTATAACCAAAACATTGACAGGGTGTCTAGTAGGCAGCTTAGGAACAGAGTTGGGATAGTCAGTTTTTGGAGGCCTAAATGACTATATTTTTAAAACATATTTCTATCCTAAGTATCCCTTGATGTCTACTTTCCAACCCAATTTGAATCACTCAATTTGGATTTGAAACGAAAAAGTTATAACCAAAACATTGACTGCGTGTCTAGTAGGCAACTCAGGAACAAAGTTGGGACAGTCGGTTTTTGGAGGCCTAAATGACTATATTTTGAAAACCTGTTTCTACGGTATATTCCCCTATGAATCTAGTTTACAAAGCAATTTGAATCACTCATTTTCGATATCGTATGAGAAAGTTATGACCAAAATACTGACTGTCTATCGTAAATCAGCACTCTTAAAACTCTATTTTTCCGGCTGTTCATTAAAGTATTTGACCCATCAATTCTTATTGTTTTCAAAACTTATTTCTATTGGAGATAAATAAATGAATCTACTTTCATTTCCAATTTGAATCATTTGAATTCGTCATCAAACAAAAAAGCTATGCTTAAAATATCCACTGTTGTTATAAATGGGGAAATCGAAAATGACTCCGTTATGCAGGTTGTTCTAAGTAAAATTGACATATCATATCATGGAATTTTCAAAACCTGTTTCTATTGGTGATATAAATTTGAATTAGCTATCATTGGCTTTTGAATCACTCAACTCGGACCAAAAACAAAAGATTTGTGATTAAAACACTGCTGGTTAGTATGGTCGACCACTGCTCTCCCGCATGTGACAAATAAATTTTACTTTGTGAATTTCTCCGTGGATTTGTTTTACAGAGTAACTACTTGTTATTTTTTGCATAATTATTGGATTAGGGGAGACCGATCACCTCTCTTTTTCCATGATTTAATGTTTTATTGCAGGTAGACACTCGTTTTTGCAAGTCTTATGAGAATAAAGAAGGTCAATTTATGGATGAGCGATTCTTGAAAGAAATTTTAATGAAACAAGAGAGTTTCATCCAATTCATTACCCAACGGATTCATAATAGAAGCAATGAAGAATTGATTTCCATTTGAAGATTCATGTCACTGCTGCCAATACATTTTTCCAAAAGATCATTTTTTCCTTGCCTTAGGAAATAACATCATAGCTGTTGTAACTTAATTTATTTACATACTGTTTTTAAATAAAGTGTTGTTTCTTTTCTGAATTTTCTTATGTTTTTGTGTTTCAGGTGTTGCTTCCTTCAAATTGTAGTTTCCGCTCCATTGGCAATTGAACAATGAGGACCCCACGATACAAATTCTTGCTGCAGAAGGAAACTCTTCGACAACACCAGTCCACTAAACAATTTATTCTCTTGAAACCTGTACATAAGTTTACCTTTTTTTGTTGTTTTCTTTTTATTTGATTGGATTTGCTTGGATAATAGATTGTACATTAGTTTTTTTCTATTTTTCCTTTGTTGTTCCCTACAGGGAACAACAATTTTCGTGTGAATTTTGTCTGTTGTTCCCTTTAAGGAACAATTGTTGTTCCTTCTAAGGAACAACAATTTCTGCATGCATTTTTTCTTTTCGTTGTTCCCTTTAAGGAACAAGAACAACACTTTTTCGCATACATTTTTTTGTTGTTCCTTTTAAGGAACAACACTTTTTTGTGTGTATTTTTTGTTGTTCCTTTTAAGGAACAACACTTTTGTGTGTGTATTTTTTGCTGTTCCTTTTAAGGAACAACACTTTTTCGCATACATTCTTTTCCTGTTCTTTTTAAGGGACAACACTTTTTTGTGTGTATCTTTTATTGTTCTTTTTAAGTAACAGTATTTTTTCGCATGCATTTTTTTGTTGTTCTTTTTAAGGAACTACCTTTTTTTGTGTGTATTTTTGGAACACTTTTCCGCATGCATTTTTTTGTTGTTCTTTTTAAGGAACAACGTTTTTTTGTGTGTATTTTTAGCTATTCCTTTTAAGGAAATGAACAACACTTTTTCGCATACATTTTTTTCTGTTCCTTTTAAGGAACAACACTTTTTTGTGTGTATTTTTTTAAGAAACAACACTTTTCCGCATGCATTTTTTTGTTGTTCTTTTTAAGGAACAACACTTTTTTTGTGTGTATTTTTTGATGTTCTTTTTAAGGAACATCACTTTTTCGCATATATTTTTTTGTTGTTCCTTTTAAGGAACAACACTTTTTTATGTATTTTTGGTTGTTTCTTTTAAGGAACAACACTTTTCTTCGCGCTTTTTTTGTTGTTCCTTAAAAAGGAACAACACTTTTTTGTGTTTATTTTTTGCTATTCCTTTTAAGGAACAACACTTTTTCGCATACATTTTTTGTTGTTCCTTAAAAGGAACAACACTTTTTTTGTGTATTTTTTTGCTATTCCCTATAAGGAACAATACTTTTTCACATTTTTTTTGTTGCACTTTTGTTTGTGTGTATTTTTTTGTTGTTGTTGTTCCCTATAAGGAACAACACTTTTTGGCGTGCATTTTCTTTGCTGTTCCCTATAGGAAACAACACTTTTGCATGTATTTTCCTTTGTTGTTCCCTACAGGGAACAACACTTTGGGAGTATTTTCAAGAACAACTCTTCCTTCCTCTTGTGGAATTATTCCTAGTTCATCTCAACCACATTTTACTGATTCCTTTTCATGGTATGAAGTACACTACTTTTATGAGGACAAAAATTATGGATTCTATTGAAGCGAGTTAATATCATTCACGTTATGATCTTTAACAGGACAGCTCCTTGATGATAGATTATTTTCAAAATGGACAATTATTTATATACTACTTTACTGCATTGTTTTCTGCTGTACATGATACTGATTGATCATCTTAATGCCATGTTGGTTCCACTTTTCCTGGTTATAATCTTCTGTCTGTAATAAATGAGATTATGGGTATATTTTTTCTATTGACATGTTCAACTTCTTCCACCATCCCTGCTCTTAAGGAGTACTAAGCCTCCCTTTTTTTATCATAAAAAAAGTGTAATAACAGCAAAATTTTGTTTGCAGATGGAGGATAGGGGGTCTCATTACGAGCCAGCCTACCATGTTCATAAGGCTGTAACAAAGTGACATTACCATTATGGCCACCACACCAGGGTTATGATCCATTGGATATCCAAATTATCCTTGGAACAGGGGGTCTCATCACGAGCAGGCCTGATCTCTTTTGCTACATCCCAGTGAATGGCAGTGTGGTTATCTGGTTACCATGCTAGCACACTGATCTCTTCTGTAGAACAGCACTGGAAGTCTCCATTTATAAATTGAGGATCCTGGCTCATACGGGTTAAAAAGCAACCCTGCCGAGGCTATGGACGCCTGCTGGTAGCAGAGGCTATGCTTATGGTATTGAAGTTATATCTTATCGTCAATTATTACTATAATACCCTTTTCTTATTCTCTCTTTTTATCGGAGAATTTATTTCCTTAATTTTTCTTTGTTTTGAACCTTTAGCATGAGAAATTGTTTTTTGATCAATCGCATCATTTTCAGCTAGAATACCGTTAGCAAAGCATCTTTTTGGCATATTATTGTCCTTTTTCTTTTTTTTCATAACTTATCATTAATCCAAAGTGTCATATCTCTTATTCATAACTATGTTTACACACTCTGCTCTCATTATAACCATACCTCTCGCCGTCCTATCATTGATATGTGTACTCTACTTCATTCACTGTCGTATTGTTCACTCCCTTGCCTTGCCGTCAGCACAACACCTTTTATATGCTTTATGGTCATGGAATCCCTTTTCCAAATGGAGGGGGTAATGTATGCATTATGGGATATCAAGTGATATAATTACTGGACTCTGCCATAACTTGATGATTTGACAAAATATTAGTATTGCATTTATACAAAAGTTTTTCTGGTTGAAATTCTTGCATGCATCTTATCTGTTGCTATTCCAAACTAACACAGTGGATTCACGGAAATTGCATGCTGAATAGTGAATTGTTTACAGGAGAACAACAAGTATGGGCAAAATTCTATTCGTAGCATGACCACACTATTGTAATTAACAGAAGAGGCTCGAGCAACTCGTGAACGCGCATAATTATTCAGACATGATTTGCTTGCCTGGATTCCACCTTTTGCATCACTTTCAGCCTCAACTCTGCCTACATCCGCTTCAACAAATGCTAGTCCATACATGTCATTCCACATTTTTTTCTTTTTCGGAAGTAAAACTTGAGGTAAAATAGCATTATTTACTATCATTCATTTCACATTTTTACCATTTCCCATTTTTCAAAGACATAGATTCTTTCAGTTTGGGGGAGTGTGCCTTTCATTTATTTATTTATTATGACCATGCCATTCATATTCTTTATCATCCATTGATCTTCTTATTCATTCTCAACACCTCCTTTATTCCATGTTGTTTTACACCAAGCATAGATTTCAATAGATTGTAGCAACCATCTCAATTTGTTTTCTAGCATTGCATGAGGGCATGCTAACTCTCTAGTTTGGGGGAGGAATTGTTATACATGATGGATGTTTTCTACCTTATTTCTCATTTAAGGCATACAATTTCATTTTTATACAGTGCAGAAATTGATTTGCGTATATCTTTAAAACTATGAACTGAATTCTTGTGATTTTTGGATAATAAAAAGGTATCATTAAAATACACAAACCCAGATAATTTCAAGTTAAATTAGTTCATAAAATTTCGGAAATCATGCACTATCACCTACAACCATTTTGTTTATATCTCATGATTCGTGCATCAAAACGATATGATTTTTGGATCATAGAAGCATTAATATATTATAAATCTACTTGCAAAATTTCAGCAAAATCTAATTTGTAGTCTTTAAGAAAATGGTTAATGAAGTTTGATGTTACTTATATCATATTTTGCTGCAACTTCATATACACATAAGTTGAACTTCAATGTAAAAATTGTTACGCCTTCATCAAGATTGCTAAAATTGAATATTCATTATTTGAGAAGTTCATTTGTTCCATCCATTTCACGAGTTGAGATGAACATTTTTTGTATTATTGCTTGGTTAATACAGAGTCTTTGGGTTGCATGAGGACATGCAATATATTTAGTTTGGGGGTATGTTGGGTCGCTAGTTTGTCATTATTATTATCACTCTTTAACCCTTATTTCACCCATTTCTACCATTTTTTATCACGTCATTTATCATGGTTTATCATATAATTCCATCTTATAATTATTTATGCTCTTATGAATAAATATTATTTATTCTCCTTTATTTTTAATAAATTGATGATTATTATGCATGATTTTACCAATGATCATTTATTAATAAATTTTTTGTAACATCACTCACCATTTTAGCCTTCAAGATATTTCCATATTACAGATTTGATCTCCAGATCATCATTAAATGTTCCAACTCAGAAATTCGCTGGAATAAGAAGTGACAATTTTGCATTGGATGTTTTGGGCAAATCAGGAAGAATCTAGAAAATCTGAAACATGGGTTTTGTCCAAAACGGACCAAATTAGTTTTTTAATAAGCCGTTTTCCCAAATTCGGTCCGTATTAAGAGAAACAGAAGGTTCTCTAAAGACGTTTTTCTCATATTCGTTGTTGTGGCTGTTTTCCAAATTATCTCAGTTGCAATACCAAATTCGACCTGTTCCTATTGAATGCTGATGGAAAGATATTTTAGATATGATCTTGTTGATCAATTTGTTGTGAACAATCCAATTTTGTAATGAGAATCATTTTGTAATCATCTTTGTTGTAACTTCTCTCTGCTCTCTGTGTATTTAAATGAAAATAAAGATCAAAGACAGGAGAATGGGAATTAGATGGATTATTAAATTAGAGATAGATAGGATAGGATAGAAGGAGAGGGGGTTGGAATGATTATTATTCCGAATTGTAATTTTTTTTGCAGACTCTCGCTGCTGAGAAGATACAAATTACTGTAATGCTTCCCGATTTGATGATTAATATATAAGTAGAGTCACTATTCTTTCGCATCTCCTGAAGTAATCCGGCGGTATTCATCGATGGCTAAGGGCCCGGCCCCTGGTGGATTCACTTGTTGTTCTTGTATCATGCATTTCTGATTTCCACAATGTGATGGTTTGATTGAATTCTTACTTTCTGCAATTGTATCGCTTTGTTGTTTCTTATTTTCCAATCTTAACAGAATCGTTCTGCTTTGTATAATCCGTAGTAGTGTTGTTGATTTAGTTTACTGTTATTTCAGATTTAGTTATTTAATTACATATTTTGTTTGAGATCATCAACTGTAAAGAGTATTGACTATCGTTGTCGAAGCTCTCAGATTGGGATCGTTTGCTGCTTGTATTGGTTATTGAGGATTGTGTTTGATTTAAATTAAATCAGTTAAAAGAGGAATGAGTTATCACTACTGTATCCTCGACTGATGATTGTTGTTACTTTGATGAATTTATGATTTGATTTCATTAGAGGATTAAGTTTTCTTTAATTGCAATTGGGATTTATTAAAAGCATCCATTTACTCTTGTATTTGAAAGATCTATACTGCAATTTAGGAAACATTACTCTCTGGGATTATAGCGTGCACATATTGTGTACACTCTTGAAATAAGAGGACTTGCCCGGGTTGATAATTAATGTGGGATAAATAGGAGTTTTAAAAGGCACCTTTTATCACCCAACAATAAGCATATTTGCTAACATTTTGAATCCCAACATGGATCCATCATCAAGACAATTTTTGAATGATAATAGAAGAGCTTAGTGAGCAGCTCTTCTTGCTATCTTCATTCTGAATTTTTCGAGTAAAATGGTCTCACTCCATGTATCCCCTCCGTACAGGGATATAATTCTGGATTTTAGGCATCTATGGTTCATTTCTTTTGATTTAAGTCTCGGAGTATCCACAGTAATAACCATATTTGTCAACGTTTCAAAGCCCAACAGGGATCCATCATCAGGACAATTTTTGAATGATGATAGAAGAAGAGCTTAGTGAGCAGATCTTCTTGCTATCTTCATTCTGAATTTTTCGAGTAAAATGGTCTCACTCCATGTATCCCCTCCATATAGGGATATAATTTTGGATTCTAGGCATCTGTGGTTCATTTCTTTTGAGTTAAGTCTCACAGTATCCATAGTAATAACCATATTTGTCAACGTTTCAAATCCCAACATGGATCCATCATCAGGACAATTTTTGAATGATGATAGAAGAAGAGCTTAGTGAGCATCTCTTCTTGTTGTCTTCATTCTTAATTTTTCAAGTAAAATGGTCTCACTCCATGTATCCCTTCCGTACAAGGATATAATTTTGGATTTTAGGAATTTGTCATTCATTTCTTTTGAGTTAAGTCTCGTAGTATCCACAGTAATCACCATATTTGTCAATGTTTCAAATCCCAACAGGGATCCATCATCAGGACAATTTTTGAATGATGATAGAAGAAGAGCTTAGTGAGAAGCTCTTCTTGCTATCTTCATTATGGTTTTTCGATTAAAATGGTCTCACTCCATGTATCCCCTTCATACAGGGATATAATTGTCGATTTTAGGCATTTGTGGTTCATTTCTTTTGAGTTAAGTCTTGGAGTATCCATAGTAATAACCATATTTGCCAATGTTTCAAATCCCAAAAGGGATCCATCATCAGGAAAAAATTTGATTGATGATAGAAGAAGAGCTTAGTGAGCAGCTCTTCTTGCTATCTTCATTTTGAATTTTTTGAGTAAAATGGTCTCACTCCATGTATCCCCTCCGTACAGGGATATAATTCTAGATTTTAGGCATCTGTGGTTCATTTCTTTTGAGTAATTCTCGGAGTATCCACAATAATAATGATATTTGTCAACATTTGAAATTCCAACAGGGATCCATCATCAGGACAATTTTTGAAGGATGATAGAAGAAGAGCTTAGTGAGTAGCTCTTCTTGCTATCTTCATTCTGAATATTTCAAGTAAAATGGTCTCACTCCATGTATCCCCTCCGTATAAAGATATAAATTTGGATTTTAGGCATTTGTGTTTCATTTCTTTTGAGTTAAGTCTCGGAGTATTCATAGTAATAACCATATTTATGAATGATGATAGAATAAGAGCTTAGTGAGCATCTCTTCTTGCTATCTTCATTTTGAATTTTTCGAGTAAAATGATCTCACTCCATGTATCCCCTCCGTACAGGGATATAATTCTGGATTTTAGGCATCTGTCGTTCATTTCTTTTGATTTAATTCTCGGAGTGTCCATAGTAATAACCATATTTGTCAACGTTTCAAATCCCAACAGGGATCCATCATCAGGACAATTTTTGAATGATGACAGAAGAAGAGCTTAGTGAGAAGCTCTTCTTGCTATCTTCATTCTGAATTTTTCGAGTAAAATGGTCTCACTCCATGTATCCCCTTCGTACAATGATATAATTCTGGATTTTAGGCATCTGTGGTGCATTTCTTTTGAGTTAAGTCTCGAAGTATCAATAGTAATAACCATATTTGTCAATGTTTCGAATCCCAACAGGGATCCATCATCAGGACATTTTGAATGATGATAAAAGAAGAGTTTAGTTAGCAACTCTTCTTGCTATCTTCATTCTAAATTTTTCAAGTAAAATGGTCTCACTCCATGTATCCCCTCTGTACAAGAATATAATTCTAGATTTTAGGCATCTGTGGTTCATTTCTTTTGAGTTAAGTCTCGGAGTATCCACAATAATAACCATATTTGTCAACATTTCAAATCCCAACATGGATCCATCATCATGACAATTTTTGAATGATGATAGAAGAAAAGCTTAGTGAGCATCTCTTCTTGCTATCTTCATTCTGAATTTTTCGCGTAAAATGGTCTCACTCCATGTATCCCCTCCGTACAGGGATATAATTCTAGATTTTAGGCATCTATGGTTCATTTATTTTGAGTTAAGTCTCGGAGTATCCACAATAATAACCATATTTGTCAATGTTTCAAATCCCAACAAGGATCCATCATCAGGACTATGTTTGAATGATGATTGAAGAAGAGCTTATTGAGCAGCTCTTCTTGTTATCTTCATTCTCAATTTTTCGAGTAAAATGGTCTCACTCCATGTATCCCCTTTGCACAGGGATATAATTCTGGATTTTAGGCATCTGAGGTTCATTTCTTTTGAGTTAAGTCTCGGAGTATCCACATTAATAACCATATTTGTCAAAGTTTCAAATCCCAACAAGCATCCATCATCAGGAACTTTTTTGAATGATGATAGAAGAAGAGTTTAGTGAGCAAAACTCTTCTTTCTATCTTCATCTGATTTTTTCGAGTAAAATTGTCTCACTCCATGTATCCCCTCTATTCAGAGATATAATTCTGGATTTTAGGCATCCATGGTTTATTTATTTTGAGTTAAGTCTCGGAGTATCCACAGTAATAACCATATTTGTCAACGTTTCAAATCCCAACATGGATCCATCATGAGGACAATTTTTGAATGATGATAGAAGAAGAGCTTAGTGAGCAGCTCCTCTTGCTATCTTCATTATGAATTTTTCGAGTAAATTGGTCTCACTCCATGTATCCCCTCCGTACAAGGATATAATTCTGGATTCTAGGCATCTATGGTTCATTTATTTTGAGTTAAGTCTCAGAGTATCCACAGTAATAACCATATTTCCCAACGATTCAAATCCCAATAGGGATCCATCATTAGGACAATTTTTGAATGATGATAGAAGAAGAGCTTAGTGAGCAGCTCTACTTGCTATCTTCATTCTGATTTTTTTTAGAAAAATGGTCTCACTCCATGTATCACCTCCGTAAAGGGATATAATTCTAGATTTTATGCACTTGTAGTTCATTTATTTTGATTTAAGTCTAGAAGAATCCACAATAATAACCATATTTGTCAACGTTTCAAATCCCAACAAAGATCCATCATCGGGACAATTTTTGAATGATGATAGAAGAAGAGCTTAGTGAGCATCTCTTCTTGCTATTTTCATTCTGAATTTTTTGAGTAAAATGGTCTCACTCCATGTATCCCCTCCCTACAGGGATATAATTCCTACTTTTAGGCATCTGTGGTTCATTTATTTTGAGTTAAGTCTCGGAGTATCCACAGTAATAACCATATTTTTCAATCTTTCAAATCCCAACAGGGATCCATCATCAAGACAATTTTTGAATGATGATAGAAGAAGAGCTTAGTGAGCAACTCTTCTTGCTATCTTCATTCTGAATTTTTCGAGTAAAATGGTCTCACTCCATGTATCCCCTCCGTACAGGGATATAATTCTAGATTTTAGGCATTTGTGGTTCATTTCTTTTTAGTTATGTCTTGAAGTATCCACAATAATAACGATATTTGTCAACGTTTGAAATGCCAATAGGGATCCATCATCAGGATAATTTTTGAAGGATGATAGAAGAAGAGCTTAGTGAGTAGCTCTTCTTGCTATCTTCATTCTGAATTTTTTTTGTAAAATGGTCTCACTCCATGTATCCCTTCCATACAGAAATATAATTGTGGATTTTAGGCATTTGTGTTTCATTTCTTTTAAGTTAAGTCTCGAGTATCCACAGTAATAACCATATTTGTGAACGTTTCAAATCCCAAAAGGGATCCACCATCAGAACAATTTTTTAATGATGATAGAAGAAGAGCTTAGTGAGCATCTCCTCTTGCTATCTTCATTCTGAATTTTTCGAGTAAAATGGTCTCACTCCATGTATCCCCTCCATACAAGGATATAATTCTGTATTTTAGGCATCTGTGGTTCATTTCTTTTCAGTTAAGTCTCGGAGTGTCCACAATAATAACCATATTTGTCAACGTTTCAAATCCCAACAGGGATACATCAACAAGACAATTTTTGAATGATGATAGAAGAACAACTTAGTGAGCAGCGCTTCTTGCTATCTTCATTCTGAATTTTTCGAGTAAAATGGTATCACTCCATGTATCCCCTCCGTAGAGGGTTATAATTCCATATTTTAGGCATCTGTGGTTCATTTCTTTTGAGTAAATTCACGGAGTATCAACAACAATAACCATATTTGTCAATGTTTCAAATCCCAACATGGATCCATCATCAGGACAATTTTTGAATGACGATAGAAGAAAATCTTAGTGAGCAGCTCTTCTTGTTATCTTCATTCTGAATTTTTCAAATAAAATGGTCTCACTCCATGTATCCCCTCCATAGAGGGATATAATTATGGATTTTAGGCATCTGTGGTTCATCTATTTTGAGTTAAGTCTCAGAGTATCCACAGTAATAACCATATTCGTCAACATTTCAAATCTGAACAGGGATCTATCATCAGGACAATGTTTGAATGATGATTGAAGAAGAGCTTAGTAACTAGCAGCTCTTCTTGCTATCCTCATTCTGAATTTTTCAAGTAAAATGGTCTCACTCCATGTATCCCGTTTGTACAGGGATATAATTATGGATTTTAGGCATCTGTGGTTCATTTCTTTTGAGTTAAGTCTCAGAGTATCCACAGTAATAACCATATTTGTCAACGTTTCAAATCCCAACAGATCCATCATCAGGACAATTTTTGAATGATGATAGAAGAATAGCTTAGTGAGAAGCTCTGTTGGAAATAATACTGAAAAAGGGGGGGGGGGGGGGTATTAGCAAATCAATATAACTTTTTCATTTCATACTCTGATTCATATATGCTACTTCAGTTAAGGGAACCCGCGTGTACACGCAACTGTGTTTAATGCAACTAGCGTATATCCAGTAAACTTATGATTCAGTTAATCCATCATATGTTGATCTTTAATTAGTGCATCAGAACTTCATTAACCATATAAACAGTAAACAAGTGCAGTAAAACAGAACAGATCTTCACACATAAGAAACACACATGAACACCATGGTACAATCTTGTACTGGCGCAGACTCATACCAGTACGCAGACACCCACCTGCAAAAGGCTACTACCTTCCCTCGTTCTCCAGCTACTACTGGAAGGGAGTTACAACCCCCTGGCTCTTGTACTGGACGATATGTTTACTAGAACGTAGGCGCCGACCTACAGAAGGTTACGACCTTCTCTTTACCTCCAGGGACCACGTTTCATAAATTTTCATACTGGATCAATCAATAACATCAAGGCACAAAATCAATCACCACTGAAATACAACCATCAACCACATCTACATCATCAATCTCTGAATCACCCAACAACTGAATCACTGAAACCCTGTCATCAAACATAGTCACCAGAACATAGAGCAAAACCCAGAACTCTGCAACAACCATCAGAACCATCTGCAAATTCAGATATCATATTTCATTATGTATACGCTACTCTGATGAACCCAACCAGCGTGTATACGTGCTTTTACCAAAGCGAACCGCGTACAGATCTGCAAATACTAACTTATAACTTTGCAGCTATTCCAGACATCAATCATACCTAGATCATAACATTTACAGAGTAAACATGCGTCAATAATTCAGATCTAGTCTATCCATGATCAAACCACATAATGATAAAACATTCCAAGCCTTAAGATCCCAATCCATCGTTCATCATCATCCACATGGGTGCATCCTTGGTTCAGATCAAGCAAAGCATCACAAACCCATTAGAAACTTATTGGATCTCACACTTCATCATATATTCAATCTTTGCACTCCTTGCACATTGGCCTAATGATCTTCTTCTCCTTATATAGGTTTAGACCTCTCTCAATACCATGGTCCAAAACCACGAAAGACCAATACCTTGGACCCAATACTTGTGGTCAATACCTCAGACCAAATACCATGGACCAATACCAAAATACCATCGATCAAATACCACAGACCAAAACTTAGTTTTCCAACATGTACACGCCTTTCCTTCTGTGAAAGTGTGTGTGTACGCTATATGCGCATTTTGGTCTGCGAACCCGCGTGTACACACGGCTTGGTCAATGGGGAACCTGCGTATACCTCTCTTTCTTCATTCATTCTTTGCTCTTGACCTACTGCACTATGATCTGTCATCTGAGTGAGTTGCCATCAAGGACAACACCTGTATCATACCTGTATCATAATGCCAACAATCTCCCCCTTTGGACTTGATGGCAACAACCACGCCAAATCACTCTCCCCCTTTGACATCAAGGGCAAAGGGCGAACCAAGATATTCTCTCCCTTGATATACACTCTGTTGTCCATACTCCCCCTGAGTACATGATAAAATCTCTGATTGAGCTCTCCCTTTGTACATGCCAAGATGTACCAATCCATCCATACTCCCCCTGAGCACATGCAGAGTTCTGCAAAAATATTTTTCAAAAGAATAACATGACTCTATAACTCAACTAAGTGAGTATGACCTTCCTATCACCAAAGACTCATACATACATCAATCTCCCAACCAAGTGGGGATACACCATTTTTGACTCATCCACCCAACCAAGTGGGGATACACCATTTTTTACTCATCCACCCAACCAAGTGGGGATATACTAAATGTTTATACATGACTCAAAAACAAGAAACATTACATCATCCATCCCATGCATAGTGGGGTTACAAATCATGATTTTTATAACAAAGACCAGCAATCTAATCAAGACCATGATAGTCATCAGCAACTATCATACACCATATATGATCTGTACCATAAGCACCTATAACCTGCAATACCATTCTTTTGACCAACCAACAATAAGTAGTAAGATGTATCATTTAGCCACATAAGCATCATCACCAAAGACTTCTAACCATAATGCCAACAATGCATTATTTGAAGTATATGCTCCCCCTGAACCTGTGCCATGCTATCACCAAACAGTGACTGAACCATATCAGACTTCTATACTGATGCTTTTCTTCAGAACATCTTATATGCGACTGTGCAGCGTCTAACTTGCGTATACACACGACTTCTCTTCATGAAACCTGTGTATGAGATTTAGAACAATGAAGTTTCACACTTTCAGCTTCCTTTGAGTCTGTCATGTCTATATACTTTGCTATGCCACATCTTTCTAACTGTACTTCCTTCTTCTTCCATATCTTCGACTGTGATGATGTTTTCTCCTTTTGGTATGGTGCCCGTACCTTGTTCCTGCATTCCTTTGTTATATATCCAAACTTGTTACATGCATAACATCTTACATGTTTCATATTCCTTCTGTAGCAGTTAATGGCTTTGTGACCAAACATATTGCAAGAAAAACAGTATCCCTTAAAGTACCTGGAATGTGATGATCTTTCTGCGTGACGGCCTTGCACCATTCTACTTCCGCATCTCGCTGCAACATGTCCAAGATTATGACATACATAACACTCAACATTATTCATTTGAGAAAATTACCGACTATCATTTCCATTGTTTGGAGTAAAAGATTTTCTTTGACGGATTTCTTTCCTTGTTTGTTGATGTGGTTGACTTCTTATCTCCTTGTTGAGCATTTCAGGTTTTGCATTAGAGTTCCTTGCCTCTCCCTGAGAGCTAGATTCGCCTTCAACAGATTCATGAAAACCAAGACCAGTTTTGATAGCAGGTGACCTTTGACTACTAAGAATATCATCCAAAATCTTAGTACTGTCTTGAAATCGTAATAGTTTATCCTTTTCTTCTAATTTACCTTTCAAGATATTTACCTTAACCTGATGTTGTTCTTCCTTTTCCATATATTGCTTCTTCAAGACTTCTTCAGACTTTCTTCCTTCTTCCACTTGTTGCCTTAGTTTGAGAATCTCATTTTCTTGTTCTTCATTCTGCTCCTGCAGCATTTGATGTACTCTGAAGGCACATTCCAGCTGAGCTTTTAAGCTGATAACTTCTTCTTTGAGGGCACTCTCCCTTTTTTTAAATAGATCTTGTTGATATATGATTTTATCTGATGCTTCATTTGCTTGTTCATATTCAATCTGAGGAGATTCAGAATCTGAGTACTTGCTTCCACCTAATGGCAGGTTGTCGCTATTCCTTTGAGTTGTCTTCTTCTTTTAACGCACTTTCTTTCCCATTGTTCTACGGATCTCCTTCAAGCGATCAAGCTTCTACCAAAGGACCTGCTCTGATACCAATTGTTGGAAATAATACTGAGAGGGGGGGGGGGGTGAATCAGTATTAGCAAATCAATATAACTTTTTTCATTTCATACTCTTATTCATATACGCTACTTTAGTTAAGGGAACCCGTGTGTACACGCAACTGTGTTTGATGCAACTAGCGTATATCAAGTAAACTTATGATTCAGTTAATCCATCATATGTTGATATTTAATTAGTGCATCAGAACTTCATTAACCATATAAACAGTAAACAGGTGTAGTAAAACAGAAAAAATCATCACACATAAGAAACACACATGAACACCATGATATAAGGTGGAAACTCAATGCGGGACAAAAACCACCTGCTGTCGTCTTCCTTTAATATAATAAAAACCTGTTTATAATATTGTATTGGCGCAGACTCATACCAGTACACAGGCACCCACTTGTAGAAGGCTACAACCTTCTCTCATTCTCCAGCTACTTCTGAAATGGAGCTACAACCCCATGGCTCTTGTACTGGCCGATATGTTTACCAGTACATAGGCGCTGACCTACAGAAGGCTACGACCTTCTCTCTACCTCCAGGGACCATGTTTCATAAATTTTCATACTAGATCCATAAATAACATCAAGGCACAAAATCAATCACCATTGAAATACAACCATTAACCACATCTACATCATCAATCTCTGAATCACCCAACAACTGAATCAGTGAAACCCTGTCATCAAACACAGTCACCAAAACATAGAGCAAAACCCAGAATTCTGCAACAACCATCAGAACCATCTAGAAATTCAGATATCATATTTCATTATGTATACGCTACTCTGATGAACCCAACGAGCGTGTATACGTTCTTTTACCAAAGCGAACCCGCGTACAGATCTGCAAATACTAACTTATAACTTTGCAGCTATTCCAGTCATCAATCATACCCAGATCATAGCATTTACAGAGTAAACATGCGTCAATAATTCAGATCTAGTCTATCCATGATCAAACCACATAATGATAAAACATCCCAAGCATTAAGATCCCAATCCATCGTTCATCATCATCCACATGGGTGCATCCTTGGTTTATATCAAGCAAAGCATCACAAACCCATTAGCAGCTTACTGGATCTCACACTTCATCAGATATTCAATCCTTGCACTCCTTGCACATTGGCCTAATGATCTTCTTCTCCTTATATAGGTTTAGACCTCTCTCAATACCATGGTCCAAAACCATGTAAGACCAATACCTTGGACCCAATACTTGGGGTCAATACCTCGGACCAAATACCATGGACCAATACCAAAATACCATGGACCCCACGAACCAAAACTTAGTTTTCCAACATGTACACGCCTTTCCTTCTGTGAAAGTGCATGTGTACGCTATACGCAACTTTTGGTCTGCGAACCCGCGTGTACACGCGACTTGGTCAATGGGGAACGTGCGTATACCTCTCTTTCTTCATTCATTCTTTGCTCTTGACCTGCTGCATTATGATTTGTCATTTGAGTGAGTTGCCATCAAGGACAACACCTATATCATACATGTATCATAATGCCAACAATCTCCCCCTTTGGACTTGATGGCAACAACCACACCAAATCACTCTCCCCCTTTGACATCAAGGGCAAAGGGCAAACCAAGATATTCTCTCCCTTGATATACATCCTGCGGTCCATACTCCCCCTGAGTACATGCTGAAATCTCTGATTGAGCTCTCCCTTTGTACATGCCAAGATGTACCAATCCATCCATACTCCCCCTGAGAACATGCAGAGTTCTGCAAAAATATTTTTCAAAAGAATAACATGACTCTATAACTCAACTAAGTGAGTATGACCTTCCTATCACCAAAGACTCATACATACATCAATCTCCCAGCCAAGTGGGGATACACCATTTTTTACTCATCCACCCAACCAAGTGGGGATATACCAAATTTTTATACATGACTCAAAAACAAGAAACATTACATCATCCATCCCATGCATAGTGGGGTTACAAATCATGATTTTTGTAAAAATTACCAACAATCTAATCAAGACCATGATAGTCATAAAAAACTATCATATACCATATATGATCTGTACCATAAGCACCTGTAACCTGCAATACCATTCTTTTGACCAACCAACAATAAGTAGTAAGATGTATCATTTAGCCACATAATCATCATCACCAAAGACTTCTAACCAATGAAAACAATGCATTATTTGAAGTATATGCTCCCCCTGAACCTGTGCATGCCATCATCAAATAGTGACTGAACCATATCAGACTTCTGTACTGCTACTTTTCTTCAGAACATCTTATACGCTATTGTTTAGTGTCTAACTCGCTTATATGCGTGACTTCTCTTCATGAAACTTGCATATGAGATTTAGAACACTGAAGTTTCACACTTTCAGCTTCCTCTGAGTCTGTCATGTCTGTATACTCTGCTACGCCACATCTTTCTGACTGTACTTCCTTCTTCTTCCATATCTTCAACTGTGATGATGTTTTCTCCTTTTGGTATGGTGCTTGTACTTTGTTCCTACATTCCTTTGCTATATGTCCAAACTTGTTACATGCATAACATCTTACATGTTTCATATTCCTTCTGTAGCAGTTAATGGCTTTGTGACCAAACATATTGCAAGCAAAACAGTATCCCTTAAAGTACCTGGAATGTGATGATCTTTCTGCGTGACATCCTTGCTCCATTCTACTTTTGCATCTCGCTGCAACATGTCCAAGATTATGACATACATAACACTCAACATTATTCATCTGAGAAAATGACCGACTATCACTTCCATAGTTTGGAGTAAAATATTTTCTTTGACGGATTTCTTTCCTTGGTTATTGATGTGGTTGACCTCTTATCTCCTTGTTGAGCATTTCAGGTTTTGCATTAGAGTTCCTTGCCTCACCCTGAGAGCTAGATTCGCCTTCAACAGATTCATGAAAACCAAGACCAGTTTTGATAGCAGGCGACCTTTGACTACTAAGAATATCATCCAAAATCTTAGTATTGTCTTGAAATCGTAATAGTTTATCCTTTTCTTCTAATTTACCTTTCAAGATATTTACCTTAACCTGATGTTCTTCTTCCTTTTCCAGATATTGCTTCTTCAAAACTTCTTCAGACTTTCTTCCTTCTTCCACTTATTGCCTTAGTTTGAGAATCTCATTTTCTTGTTCTTCATTCTGCTCCTGCAGCATTTGACGTACTCTGAAGGCACATTCCAGCTGAGCTTTTAAGCTAATAACTTCTTTGAGGGAACTCTCCCTTTTGTTAAATAGATCTTGTTGATCTATGATTTTATCTGATGCTCCATTTGCTTGTTCATCTTCAATCTGATGTGATTCAAAATCTGAGTACTTGCTTCCACCTAATGGCAGACTGTCACTGTTCCTTTGAGTTGTCTTCTTCTTTTAACGCGCTTTCTTTCCCATTGTTCTACGGATCTCCTTCAAGCGATCAAGCTTCTACCAAAGGACCTGCTCTGATACCAATTGTTGGAAATAATACTGAGAGGGTGGGGGGGTGAATCAGTATTAGCAAATCAATATAACTTTTTCATTTCATACTCTAATTCATATACGCTACTTTAGTTAAGGGAACCCACGTGTACACGCAACTGTGTTTAATGCAACTAGCGTATATCCAGTAAACTTATGATTCAGTTAATCCATCATATGTTGATCTTTAATTAGTGCATCAGAACTTCATTAACCATATAAACAGTAAACAGGTGCAGTAAAATAAAACAGATCATCACACATAAGAAACACACATGAACACCATGATATAAGGTGGAAACCCAATGCGAGACAAAAACCACCTACTGCCATCTTCCTTTAATATAATAAAAACCTGTTTACAATCTTGTACTGGCGCAGACTCATACCAGTACGCAGGCACCCACCTGCAAAAGGCTACAACCTTCTCTCGTTCTCCAGCTACTGCTGGAAGGGAGCTACAATCCCCTGGCTCTTGTACTGGCTGATATGTTTACCAATACGTAGGTGCCGACCTACAGAAGGCTACGACCTTCTCTCTACCTCCAAGGACCACGTTTCATAAATTTTCATACTAGATCCATCAATAACATCAAGGCAAAAAATCAATCACCACTGAAATACAACCATCAACCACATCTACATCATCAATCTCTGAATCACCCAACAACTGAATCACTGAAACCCTGTCATCAAACAAAGTCACTAGAACATAGAGCAAAACCCAGAACTCTGCAACAACCATCAGAACCATCTACAAATTCAGATATCATATTTCATTATGTATATGCCACTTTGATGAACCCAACCAGCGTGTATAAGCGCTTTTACCAAAGCGAACCCGCATACAGATCTGCAATACTAACTTATAACTTTGCAACGATTCCAGTCATCAATCATACCCATATCATAACATTTACAGAGTAAACATGCGTCAATAATTTAGATCTAGTCTATCCATGATCAAACCACATAATGATAAAACATCCCAAGCCTTAAGATCCCGATCCACCGTTCATCATCATCCACATGGGTGCATCCTTGGTTCAAATCAAGCAAAGCATCACAAACCCATTAGCAGCTTACTGGATCTCACACTTCATAAGATATTCAATCCTTGCACTCCTTGCACATTGATCTAATGTTCTTCTTCTCCTTATATAGGTTTAGACCTCTCTCAATACAATGGTCCAAAACCACGTAAGACCAATACCTTGGACCCAAGACCTAGGGTCAATACCTTGGACCAATACTTAGTTTTCCAACATGTATGCGCCTTTCCTTCTGTGAAAGTGTGTGTGTTTGCTATACGTGCCTTTTGGTCTACGAACCCGCGTGTACATGCGGCTTGGTCAAAGGGGAACTTGCGTATACCTCTCTTTCTTCATTCATTCTTTGCTCTTGACCTGCTACACTATGATCTGTCATCTGAGTGAGTTGCCATCAAGGACAACACCTGTATCATACCTGTATCATAATGCCAACAAGCTGTTCTTGCTATCTTCATTCTGAATTTTTCGAGTAAAATGGTCTCACTCCATGTATCCCCTCCATACATGGATATAATTCTAGATTTTAGGCATCTGTGGTTCATTTCTTTTGAGTTAAGTCTCGGAGTATCCACAATAATAACCATATTTGTCAACATTTCAAATCCCAACAGGGATCCATCATCTGGACAATTTTTTAATGATGATAGAAGAAGAGCTTAGTGAGCAGTTCTTCTTGCTATCTTCATTCTGAATTTTTCGAGTAAAATGGTCTCACTCCATGTATCCCCTCTATACAGGGATATAATTCTTGATTTTAGGCATCCATGGTTCATTTCTTTTGAGTTAATTCTCGGAGTATCCACAGTAATAACCATATTTGTCAATGTTTCAAATCCCAACAGGCATCCATCATCAAGACAATTTTTTTTATTTTTTTAAATAGAAACGGTTGAATTTTATTTATAAAAAATAGGTTGGGAGTGCCAAACACCTCATATACAGGCAAATGCAAGACTTTTGGCTCAATAGAGTCCTCCTAATCTGACTTTTGTATCTGATATTAGCTGTTGAATTTGTCGCACTTGGCAGGTTGAGTGATGCATGCTTTGTTGTTGTCGACTTAGTGTCCTGTTTTTTTTTCCTCTTTTCCTTGCTACTTTGGTATTTTCCTGGATTATTTAAAACCCACAAAAACTATGTTCCACGGCCAAATTACAAACCCGCAAATATTAAAATGAATTTATTTAAAGCCTGACTTTTCCACCGTACATGGCCCCACTTCAAGGATAACCCCTCACCGTGTTCAAAATACCATAGTCGTCAGATCTTCCCCCACCCAGATCCGACGCATATCGCGTCCAACGCTTTCCAATCCTTATCTCCTCAGGAGCATGCGATATGGGTGGTTTTGTATTTCCACACATCAGCCCTTAAGTGGCATCGTGTTCGTTTCTTAAAAAACTGCCAAGCAGCCGAGAGCAGTGCGATGAAACCCGCTTACCGCTCCCATTAAAATAACTCCCCTCCATTTGCAATGCACGGTGACCATCAGATCGACCCCGCTTAGATTCGACGCTTATCGCATTCGTCGATATCCGAGCCTTAACCTGAACCATCTCCATACCCGGCCCCATGACTGGTATAAGACCCCGCCATGAAAAGCGTGCGATGATTGTTAGATCTTCCCCCTCTCATATCCAACACTGATCGTGTCCAATGTTGTCTGGCCTTTATTTCCACAGGGGCACACAAAATGGGCGGTTTTGTCCTACCACACGTCAGGCCGAGAGGTACATCATGTCCGATTCGTGGAATACTACCTAGCAACTAAAAGCGGTGCGAAAAAAAAAATAAAAAATTGCTTACCACTCCCCACATCTTTAACCCCCCGCCCTGATCCTACGCATCTCGTCCATCGAGGCCTTCTTCTGTATGAAATCCAATTTTCACCCTGTTATTACTCTTTCTCGACAGTGAAAGTCTATCTATGCCAGCCTTTGTACTGCGGGAATCTGTCCTTGAACGACTCTACTTGCCTGTTAAGGAATTGGGTGCCTTTCAACTTCATCCTCATTGTTCACCAGAATACCTTGAGCTAGAAGGCATCCTTTGTTACCCATTATATCAGCTTCTTATTCTGAGCTCGCAGGACATGGTAGAATGAGCAGGATGTGAAGTTTTGAGTCATCTTTCTTATTCTTTCTAGGGTCTTGTTTAGAGTAGAGCTATTGAGTTGGTTTCCCTTATTAAGGGTTTTGATCAGGATTTCTGAGTCCCCGAAGGTTTGAAGGTTTTTCCCTATGTTCCTTTGAGCCAACTAACATGCTTTGAGTAGACCTAGGATCTTGGCCTGGTTGTTGGTGCTTTGTCCTAGACGCCAACTGTAGTTGTCTTGTTTTTGTCCATCTGTGGAGTAAATTATTCCTCCTGCCCCTGAAATCCCCGAGTTTCCTTTGGAGGCTCCGTCGAAGAAGATCGTGACTTTTCCTTGTTTTTTCTACCATTTTTTAAAGTCCGCTTCAGATATCCAGAGACGCCACTCTGGATTATGATTAGGCAAGTAGATATTCTTCTTGATGCTTGCCCGTCTCAAGGAATCACCTATCCAGTTGAGATCTTCAGGGAGTAGGGAGTTATCTAACTTATGAGGTCTATTTTCAAAAGTTTCCAGCAGCAAGGCTTTGGCCTTGGTAGTTACTGTGTTGGTGGATTGAAGTATGTTGTTGAAGATGGCTTCATTCATAGCCAGCCAGATTCCCCAACAGATATATTTTGGGATTTCATTCCAGATTTTAGTCCAAGTTGAGTTGTTGTTCAAAGAGTGTGGATATCAATCTTTCCAGGATGCGAAAAAACTAACCACTAAAGACTAATGAGGGGTTTGGGAATTGAGCCCCATGATTTCTTGCAACCAAACCTCTTGAGAAAAGGGGCAGTCAATGAACAGGCGATCGATCATTTCCTGATCCTTGTAGCATAAAGGGCATATGTGATGACCTACTATACCTCTTTTCTCTAAGTTTTCCTGAGTGAGGGTCTTTCTGTGCCTAAGAGTCTAGCAGAAGAAGTTGATTTTTTGGAGTCCAAATGGGTCCCAAATATGCTGCCAAAGCTTTGTGGTATGGATCTGATGTTGTTGTTCTTGGAGAGCTATAAAACCCAGCCGAGCTGAGTAAGATCTGGTCTTCCCCCAGCCCCACTTGTCCCTTGAATGTAGATGCAAAGGAGCCAGACCAGTGATTTTTTTTAATAATTGGCGGAGCTGAGGGAGCATCCAATCAGGGGGCGATGTAGGTCCCAGTTATTCCAGTTCCCTGTTGAATCCCATGTGCAAATGTCAGCAAGTTTGTGGATACCTTTTTGGATGAGCCAGTTACGCAAGTCTATTATTTCTGGTGCAAGGCTTAGGGGTTGGAGACCCATGATCTTGTCCTCCCACATTATAATTCTTTTCCCATTTCCTGGAATTCTGTAAAGTTGTTCTTTGAAGAAATTCCAGCCTTGGCTGCACAACTTCCACGGCGTGGTTCCTTTGTGTGAAGCTCCTTCTTCTATATTCTTTATTGGAAATCCTGAGAATAGATTGATGGTCTACAGCCCAGCCATACATTGCACTTTTCCTATTATTGACCATAGCTCTGGAGACTTTGTAGAAGCTTCGGATTACTCCGTTGAAGGCTCTTGCTATTTTAATAGAGGCTCCACCCAAAAGGATAGAGTCGTCTGCAAACAAAGCATGGTTGATAGGGGTTGTTCCGGGTATCACCCTGATGCTAGGAAGAGTCCCTTTGAGCTTCTCATCAGAGAACTTTCGGCTTAGAGAGTCTGCCATCAAAATGTACAAGAAGGGGGACAGAGGGCAGCCTTTCCTGATTCCCCTAGTAGCTTTTAAGTAGTTTTCAGGTCTACCATTTACTAGAGGGGTTATCCAGGGTTCTCCAATGCAAGCTTTAATCAAATTTACAAATTCAGAACTGAAACCAAATGCAAAAAGAACTTGGAGAAGGAAGGAATTTCTTACTCTATCAAAGGCGTTCACCATATCCAGTTTGATGAGCATACCTTGCTCTTTGCGTTGGTGGCTGGAATGGATGATTTCCTGCACCAGTATCACATTATCCAGGATATTGTTGGCATTATGATACAAGTGTTGTCCTTGATGGCAACTCACTCAGAGACAGGTACAAGTGATGGCAACTTGATCAGAGGACAGATCTCAGTACAGCAGGACAAGAAAGAGATATACGCAGGTTCATTAAGGAAAACCAGTGTGTACACGCAGGTTGGCTTCAGGAAAAGCGCGTACATGTGAAAGGTACCTTTGGTCCGTGGCAATTAGTCCTTGGAAGTTGTGCCTATGGTTTTGGACCATGGTGTCTCGACGGGCATGCCGATACCTACTTTTGAGGTTGATGGTATTGTGTTACTATGGTTTTGGTCCGTGGTATTGTGAAGGGCCTAAAGCTATATAAGGAGAAAGATCATTAGGCCAAAGTATGAGTGTATGTGAGTGATGCAGATCTGAGGAAGTGTGAGATCCAAATGCTGGTTATGGGTTGGTGATCTGAACCAAGGTTTCACTCATGCAGAGGATGATGAATGATGGAACGAGATCTCAAGGCTTGGAATGATTATCTTCTTATGGTTTGACTGTGGATAGACTAGATCTATTGGCGCAGGTTTATTGTTATGATCTGGGTAAGTTTTGATGTCTGATATAGCTGCGGAGTTTTAAGTCTGAATTTGCAGATCTGTACGCGGGTTGGCTTTGGTAAAAGAGCGTATACACGCAGGTTGGGTTCGTCGAAGTAGCGTATACAATGTGAAGTATGAAGATGGAGTTGGATCTGGTTGTTGTTATGTTATCTGTGTTCTTGATAGGGTTTCAGTGATTCAGTATTGGGTGATTCAGAGATTGATGATGCAGGTTGTTCTACAATGGTGATAGTTTCATGGATCCAGTATGAAAATGTATGAAACGTGGTCCCGGGAAGATCGTAGGCCGGCACCTACGTACTGGTAAACATATCAGCCAGTACAAGAGCCAGGGGGTTGTAGCTCCCTTCCAGGAGCAGCTGGAAAACGAGTAAAGGTTGGAGCATTCTGTAGGTAGGCACCTACGTACTAGTAAATGGATCGGCTAGTACAAGAGCTATGAGGGTTGTAGCCCTCTGCAGGTTGTAGCCTGCGTGCTGGTAAAGGACTGCACCAGTACATTGTAAAAGAAGTTTCTTATTAAAGGAAGATAGAAACAAATTGCAGCAGGTGGTTTTCACCCACATTGGGTTTCCACCTTATATCATGGTGTTCATGTGTGTGCCTTATGTGTGATGATCTGTTCTATTATACTGCACCTGTTTACTGTTAACATGGTTAATAATGTTCTGATGCATTTACTGAAGATAAGCTAACTGAATCATAAGATCTCTGAATATACGCTAGTTGCTTTAGACACAGTCGCGTGTACACGCGGGTTCACTTAACTGAAGTCGCGTATATGTTTCTGAGTATGAAATTGAAAAGTTTTATCTGATCTGATAATACTGATTCACCCCCCGTCTCAGTATTATTTCCAACAGATATGCCTTCCTTTGACAAACCCTCCTTGATTAGGAGAGAAGGGTTTGTCCAGTAGAGGTTTTATTCTATTAGCAAGTAGCTTGGTGAGAATTTTGTAGGATGCGTTGCAAAGCGAGATTGGTCTGAATTTGTTGAAAGTCTCCGGGTTGGCTTCTTTGGGAATTAGGGCTAGGAAGGTGGAGTTTGTGCTTCCTCCCACTTTGGCTTTTCGAAAGAATCCTTTGATCATTCGGTACAAGTCAGCCTTGATGATATCCTAGCAGAGTCTATAGAAGTATATTGAGAATCCATTAGGTCCTAGGGCTTTGTCTGCTTCCATCTTCCATATGACATTGTTGATTTCTTCTTCAGTGAATGGCTTAAGGAGAGTTGCATTGTCCTCCTCATTAACCATCCTTGGAACGTGCTTGAGGAAGTCTTGAGCTTCCTCATTTTCCTCCACTCCTTCTTCTTTGAATAGCAGTTGAAAATGAGAGGTTGTCACCTCTTTTATCAGAGTTGTGCCTTTAAGAATAGTCCCATCTGGCAAGGTGATTTCAGCAATGTGGTTTCTAGAGAGACGGGTACAAATTTGCTTGTGGAAGAAGGTTGTATTCTTGTCTCCAAACACAAGCCAGAGATTGCATGACTTTGAGCCTCAAGTATTCTTCCTCTTCTCTAAATGTCTAGAGGGTGTTGATTTGGTGTTCTTGCTCCCTATGAATTTCTGCTCTAGTTATGTCTTGAGTCTCCAGGCCCATTTGGAGATCCAACAACTGCTTTGTGCTCTGTTTTCTTTGGGTAGTGGGAGAGACTGTGGGATTTTTTATCCATTACTTCAGGGATTTTTTGGTGGCTTTTATCTTTTGCTCCCAAACATAGCTGGGTCATCCTTGAACATAAATGGACCATGCCTTATTCACTATATCCAAAAACCCTTCCCTGTTTGCCCATAGTGGGTTGAACCGAAAGGGGATTGGTCCCAGGTTTCTTCTTCTTCCATCAGAAGGAGGATGGGTTTATGGTCCGAGTTCCACTTTGGCAGAATTTTTGTGGAAATGATCATCTTCTTGTAGAGGAAGGAACTCCGAAGAAGGAATCTGTCCAGCCTGGCTGAGATATGATCCTCCCCTATTCTGTTATTTGTCTAGGTGTATAGCCCTTTTTTTGGCTTGAAGTCCATTAAATTCCAATGTTGAATGAGGTTTTCCATTAAGGGGAGGAAGCGATTCCTGCTGTTGGTTCCTTCTATTTTTCCTTTAGGTCTAGGATTAGATTGTAGTCTCCGGCAATGATTATATTATTGAGAGAGTAAGCTTCCAAAAAATCAGTCAGGGTTTGTCAGCATTGTTCCTTTTCTACATAGAGTATAAGAACATAGATATTAAAGAGAGAAATGTTTATCTTACTTTGTAGGTGTCGGAGTTCGGTGTAAATCTAGTGCTGCGTCTGAAAGGATATCTCGAGATGGAATTTGTCAGCCTCCTGGAGGGTGGCTAACCTGCCACATGTACCTCTAGCACTTATCGCTTTTCCAACTTTTGTTTTCCATTTTGCTTTGTTGAGTTCCAGAAGGACTTCTCCTTCTATTTTAGTCTCTTGGAGCATGAGGATCTCAGGAAGTTCTGACTTTAATAGGCTCTTGACTTCTTCAAATTTTGATGGGTTCCCCAGTCCTCTGCAATTCCAAGAGACTAATCACATTATTTACTGGTAGGGGTTGGGGCAGTACCTCCCTTGGGAGGCTTGGTTCTAGTATTTCTACCGATAGACATCTCTATAATGGCCTGATTGCCTTGCATATTTTCTCCCTACTTCTTCTTCTCTGGCCTCTCTGTGAGATTTCCTCCCCACTCTTTTCAAGGGCCTCTCAGATGTTTCATCTTCGGAGGATCCTGATATCTCAGGGGACTTCTTTCTTTTCATATCTGCATAGGTAGGGGAGCTAGAGGCACCTTTTTGGGTTTGGATTGGTTCCTCTTTCCTATTTCTTTCTTCCATGTTGTTTGCATGTTGTTCAATCTCTTTATCTACTGGATCTTAGAGTTCTTCTGGTGTGCTGAGTATATAAAAGGGGTTGGTTGATTTGTCTGCTATTTGAGGGACTGAACTTCCTTCTGCTTAGGGTTCTTGAGGAGCAACCCTCTCAATGGAGATGATTTTCCCTTTGTTCATGTTTCTCTGCTTAGTTGGTCCTGATTTTTGAACCTGAGTTAATTGATCTCCCTTCTCTTTCTCAACTACATACTCTAATTTCTTTTTACAATGCTTGGCAAAGTGCCCGTAGCCATGGCAGTGTCTGCATTTAAATGAAAGTTTCTCATAATCTATCACTTGTATGTGTGACCAATCAACCACCGCGAGTTTAATGGCTTCAGGGAGACCTTCCTCCAGGTCTACTTCTACACAAATTCTAGCACAGGAATACTGGTCTCTTCTTTCTAATTGGTCGATGTATTTGCCTAGCTTGTTTCCTATGTTTTCCAAGGATTTAGGGTTCCAGCAGTGAAGAGGAAGGTGGGGCAATCTCACCCAGACCAGAACGACGGAGGGCACATCCTAGGTCGAGTCGAAGTCTGGAGTCCATTGATTCACATATAGTCCCTGAGGCCCCATGAAATGCAAGTCGTTTCTGAATATTAGGTTTTTGCCTTCTACTGCTTCGACTACAAAAACAAAGAGGCCTTTGCCGATGAAATGGATTTTTATTCCTTCTTTGACCAGTGAACGCCAGTTCCTTTGAACCCAGCCTTCTACCGCTTTTGGCAAGGGCCATAAGCCTATGAACTCACCGATAAGTCCTCTTTCTGCTAGGTTTAAAGCCGCTTTGCAAGGCTCTTTAGTGGGCAAAGCAACTGTGGGGATAGTTGCCATTTTTTTTACGAAATTCTGTTGGTTTTCAGGTGCTCGCCTTTTATTACAAGCTGCAACCAAATCCCGGAATGCGGCTATCTTTGGTGGTAAGGGAGTTTCCTTTTCTCGACCCCCTCTTGAGGCCATGGCTCTGAAGCTTCGATCAATCTCGAGGTTGGCTGTGTCTTTGCCCGCTCCCCTGGCTTCCTTCTATCAGTCGTGGGCAGCACCAGGCTCCCGCTAATTGGTTCCTCTCGTGAAGTTTGCTCCAGGCTTATCAGTCTCTTACAACATCACTCAAGACAAATTTTAAATGATGATAGAAGAAGAGATTAGTGAGTAACTCTTCTTGATATCTTCATTTTGAATTTTTCAAGTAAAATGGTCTCACTCCATGTATCCCCTCCGTACAGGGATATAATTCTGGATTTTAGGCATCTGTGGTTCATTTCTTTTGAGTTAAGTCTCAGAATATCCACATTAATAACCATATTTGTCAACGTTTCAAATCCCAACATGGATCCATCACCAAGACAATTTTTGAATAATGATAGAAGAAGAGCTTTGTGAGCAGCTCTTCTTGCTATCTTTATTCTGAATTTTCGAGTAAAATCGTCTCACTCCATGTATCCCCTCCGTACAAGGATATAATTCTAGATTTTAGGCATCTATGATTCATTTCTTTTGAGTTAAGTCTTGGATTATCCACAATAATAACCATATTTTTCAACGTTTCAAATCTCAACATGGATCCATCATCAGTTTAATTTTTGAATGATGATAGAAGAAAAAATTAGTGAGCATCTCTTCTTGCTATCTTCATTCTAAATTTTTAAAGTAAAATGGTCTCACTCCATGTCTCCCCTCCGTAGAGGGATATAATTCTGATTTTAGGCATCTTTGGTTCATTTCTATTGAGTTAAGTCTCAGAGTATCCACAGTAATAACCATATTTGTCAATGTTTCAAAGCCCAATAGGGATCCATCATCAGGACAATGTTTGAATGATGATTGAACAGGATCTTACTATCTTAATTCTAAATTTTTCGAGTAAAATGGTCTCACTCCATGTATCCCCTACGTATAGGGATATAATTCTGGATTTTAGCCATCTGCGGTTCATTTCTTTTGAGTTAAGTCTCAGAGTATCCACAGTCATAAGCATATTTGTCAACGTTTCAAATCCCAACAGGGATCCATCATCAGGAAAATTTTTGAATGATGATAGAAGAAGAGCTTAGTGAGCAGCTCTACTTGCTATCTTCATTATGAATTTTTTGAGTAAAATGGTCTCATTCCATGTATCCCCTCCATACAGGGATATAATTATGGATTTTAGGCATCTCCGGTTCATTTATTTTGAGTTAAGTCTTGGAGTATCCACAATAATAACCATATTTGTCAATGTTTCAAATCCCAACGGGGATCCATCATCAGGACAATTTTTGAATGATGATAGAGGAAGAGCTTAGTGAGTAGCTCTACTTGCTATCTTCATTATGAATTTTTCGAGTAAAATGGTCTCACTCCATGTATCCCCTACATACAGGGATACAATTATGGATTTTAGGCATCTATGGTTCATTTCTTTTGAGTTAAGTCTCGGAGTATCCACAATAATAACCATATTTGTCAACTTTTCAAATCCCAACAAGGATCCATCATCAGGAGAATTTTTGAATGATGATAGAAGAAGAGCTTAGTGAGCAGCTCTTCTTGCTATCTTCATTCTGAATATTTTGAGTAAAATGGTCTCACTCCATGTATCCCCTCTATACAGGGATATAATTCTAGATTTTAGGCATCTGTGGTTTATTTATTTTGAGTTAAGTCTCGGAGTATCCAAAGTAATAACCATATTTGTCAACGTTTCAAATCCCAACAAGGATACATCATCAGGAAAAAAATTTAATGATGATAGAAGAAGAGCTTAGTGAGTAGCTCTTCTTGCTATCTTCATTCTGAATTTTTCAAGTAAAATGGTCTCACTCCATGTATCCCCTTCGTACAGGGATATAATTCTAGATTTTAGGCATTTGTGGTTCATTTATTTTGAGTTAAGTCTCGGAGTATCCACAGTAATAACCATATTTTCCAATGTTTCAAATCCCAACATAGATCCATCATGAGGAAAATTTTTGAATGATGATAGAAGAAGAGCTTAGTGAGCAGCTCTTCTTGCAATCTTCATTATGATTTTTTCTAGAAAATGGTCTCACTCCATGTATCCCCTCTGTATAGGGATATAATTCTGGATTTTAGGCACCTGTGGTTCATTTATTTTGAGTTAAGTCTTCGAGTATCCACAGTAATAACCATATTTGTCAACGTTTCAAATCCCAACAGGGATCCATTATCAAGACAATTTTTGAATGATGATAAAAGAAGAGCTTAGTGAGCAGCTCTTCTTGCTATCTCCATTCTAAATTTTCCGAGTAAAATGGTCTCACTCCATGTATCCCCTCCGTACAGGGATATAATTCTGGATTTTAGGCATATGTGGTTCATTTCTTTTGAGTTAAGTCTCAGAGTATCCATAGTAAGAACCATATTTGTCAACGTTTTGAATCCCAACATGGATCCATCATCAGGACAATTTTTGAACGATGATAGAAGAAGAGCTTAGTTGGCATCTCTTCTTGCTATCTTCATTTTGAATTTTTCATGTAAAATGGTCTCACTCCATGTATCTCCTCCGTATAGTGATATAATTCTAGATTTTAGGCATCTGTGGTTCATTTCTTTTGAGTTAAGTCTCGGAGTATCCACAGTAATTACCATATTTGTCAACGTTTCAAATCCCAATAGGGATCCATCATTTGGACAATTTTTGAATGATGATAGAAGAAGAGCTTAGTGAGCAGCTCTTCTTGCTATATTCATTTTGAATTTTTCGAGTAAAATGATCTCACTCTATGTATCCCCTCCATACAGGTATATAATTCTGGATTTTAGGCATCTGTGATTCATTTCTTTTGAGTTAAGTCTCGGAGTATCCACAGTAATAAGCATATTTGTCAACGTTTCAAATCCCAACAAGGATCCATCATCAGGAGAATTTTTGAATGATGATAGAAGAAGAGCTTAGTGAGCAGCTCTTCTTGCTATCTTCATTCTGAATCTTTTGAGTAAAATGGTCTCACTCCATGTATCCCCTCTGTACAGGGATATAATTCTGGATTTTAGGCATGTGTGGTTCATTTCTTTTGAGTTAAGTCTCAGAGTATCCAAAGTAATAACCATATTTGTCAACGTTTCAAATCCCAACAGGGATCCATCATGAGGACAATTTTTGAATGATGATAGAAGAAGAGCTTAGTGAGCAGTACTTCTTGCTATCTTCATTCTGAATTTTTCGAGTAAAATGGTCTCACTCCTTGTATCCCCTCCATGCAGGGATATAATTATGTATTTTAGGCATCTGTGGTTCATTTCTTTTGAGTTAAGTCTCGGAGTATCAACAATAATAACCATATTTGTCAATGTTTAAAATCCCAATAGGGTCCATCATCAGGAAAATTTTTGAATCATGATAGAAGAAGAGCTTAGTGAGCAGCTCTTCTTGCTATCTTCATTTTGATTTTTTCGGGTAAAATGGTCTCACTCCATGTATCCCTCCGTAAAGGGATATAATTCTGGATTTTAGGCAACTGTAGTTCATTTCTTTTGAGTTAAGTCTCGGAGTATCCACAGTAATAACCATATTTGTCAACGTTTCAAATCCCAACAGTGATCCATCATTAGGACAATTTTTGAATGATGATAGAAGAAGAGCTTAGTGAGCAGCTCTTCTTGCTATCTTCGTTCTAAATTTTTTTCGAGTAAAATGGTCTCCCTCGACGTATCCCCTCTGTACAGGGATATAATTATGAATTTTAGGCATCTATGATTCATTTCTTTTGAGTTAAGTCTCGAAGTATCCACAGTAATAACCATATTTGTCAACGTTTAAAATCCCAACAGGGATCCATCATCAGGATAATTTTTTAATGATGATAGAAGAAGAGCTTAGTGAGCAGTTCTTCTTGTTATCTTCATTCTGAGTTTTTCGAGTAAAATGGTCTCACTCCATGTATCTCCTCCATACATGGATATAATTCTTGATTTTAGGCATCTGTGGTTCATTTCTTTTGAGTTAAGTCTTGAAGTATCCACAGTAATAACCATATTTGTCAACGTTTCGAATCCCAACAGGGATCCATCAGTAAGATAATTTTTTAATTCTTGTTATCTTCATTCTTAATTTTTTTGAGTAAAATTTTCTCACTCCATGCATCCCATCCGTACAGGGATATAATTTTGGATTTTAGGCATCTGTGCTTCATTTCTTTTGGGTTAAGTCTCGGAGTATCCAGAGTAATAACCATATTTGTCAACGTTTTAAATCCCAACATGGATTCATCATCAGGACAATTTTTTAATGATGATAGAAGATGAGCTTAGTGAGCAGCTCTTCTTGTTATTTGCATTCTGATAGTGAGAAGAAATTGGTTTCCCTACCTTTGAAACCAATTATAATTGAAGCCCATTTTCAACATTGGATATTGGCTTTCATTGGAGAAATCCATCCTCCATCTAGTGGCCAACATTGTTATATTATAAGTTCCACGAACTATTTTACTAAGTGGTTTGAGGTTGTTCCCTTAAGAAAGATAAATGATAATACTATTATGGAGTTCTTGATAGAAAACATTTTCTCTTGTTTCAAATTTCCTAGTAAGATTATCATTGATAATCCCAAACCTTTTTCTCCGCGAATTTCAAGAATTTTTTTGATAATTATACTATTATTTTGTGAAGCTTGATCGCCTATTACCCATAGGGGAAGGCTTGGCCAAAACTACAAACAAAAATATTTCAAAAATTCTAAATAAATATTTAAATTCAAAAAAGATAAATTGGCATATTGTGTTGAAGTACATTATTTGAGCAGATAAGATTAGCAATAAGAGGTCCACAGGTATCTCCCCCTTCCAATTAGTATATGGCTTGGACTTTATTATTCCGCTATATCTCAGCACTAAAATCATGAAACTATTACAAGAAATTAATGAGAAGCCTAATGATTTACAACATAGAATTAATCAAATTATCCATGTACATCATGAAAGGGAACATGTATATGAGAGAATTATTAAACATCAAGCTAAAATTAAACAACTTTTCGATAAGCGAGCTAGATAAAGAGCCTTTCTTCCTAAAATTGGATTTTAAAGTGGGTTAAACAATATGAGGAACCAGACAAGTATGGTAAATTTGGTAATATTTGGATTGGATCCTGAAAGTGCATGGTTTTTCAACAATTCTTGGATCATAGCCTGGTCAAGATTACCCTTGGAGGCGGATGTCTTCCTCGGCTCTGCACACGCGTCCTGCAGCTAATCCCTGAGGCCCGCACGTAGTGCGCCCTGCAATCTGCGATCCTGCCCGCTCTCGGCCTTTCTGAACCCTGCGGTCCTCTGCATGCAGTGGTTGGGCAGCTACATGGACCGATCTACCTGATTCTGACCCTCCTCCTGGGGTTTTGAATCTATGGAGGGGTTGGGCTCTCCTCAGGCAGTTCCCCCACCTCCCCCACCGAGATCGCCAGCTGAGGCCTTCTCCTAGCTCCTGGCTGGTCTCCCAAAGAAGAAAACAGCAGAAGCAGCGAAGTTTGTTAAAAAACTAGATGATATTCCGGTGATCTCTCTTCCTCCCGAAACCCCGATCCAAGTTGCTCTGTCGTTAGCTGAACGGGCTCTCATCGGCCAGTTCACAGGACTATGGTCGTCTCCAAAATCCACCGAGAGCTGGGTCAACAGAAACTGGGCACCGCTAATCAAAGAAAATGTCACCTCATACTTCCTGGGGAGAGGATTCTTCCTTTTCGAATTCACATCAAAGGAAGACAAGGACCTGATCTTCCAAAACGGCCCCTACTTCATGGGCCCTCAGGGTTTGTATCTGAACAACTGGACCCCGGACTTTGATCCGACAGTGCATGTACCCAAAGCAGTCCCGGTATGGGTCAGACTGCCAAACCTTCCAGTGCACTTTTGGAATTGGGACTCACTGAGACATATTGGAAATGCCTTGGGGAAGTTCATAGATCGAGCAAATAACATAGATCAATATGATTGTGCCAGGATCTGCGTAGAGGTTGATCTAGAGGTGGGATTACCAGAGGCCATCAGAATAAAGGTCGGAAGTTGGACGCACCTACAGAAACTTGATTATGAACAGCTGCCCTTCAAATGCCGGAAATGTCATGTTTATGGACATTTCGCCAGAGATTGCCTGACCAACAATGAGCCTGCGCAAGGGAAGGAGGATGGATGGAACCAAGTCAAGAGATCTAAATCTCATCCTAAGAATCAGAAACCGGGAGGCCCTAACGACAAAGGACCTCACCAGACTACTACTCACCAGATCCCGACCAAGACTGCGCCTGAAAACAAGTTTGACCCCCTGAGCTCGCAAACAGAGGGCACCTAGGAGATCGAGTTACAAAAGGAGACAGAAATGACTCAGGAGACCGAGATCCATAAAACAGCACCTTCAGGAAAAGGTACCCCCTCAGCCTCCCCCAAAGGAGCCATCACTGAAGATCCCAAAGATAAGACTTTAGAAGAGGAGGAAGAAGAACAGGAATCTGAAGAATCAGAAGAGGAAGGGGAAATAGGAGAGTCCCAAACCTCAGTAAGAAGATCTAAAAGAGGTTGGAAAACGGACAGAGAAAAAAGGGAGCAGGAGACCTACAAAGAAAAACTTCAGGGCAGCCAACCAACCTTGGAAAAACTGCTAGCTCCAAAGACAAAGATGCTGAAAAGCCAGATCCAAGGCTCCAAGGGAGCCCACCAGAAACACAAATAATGAAGATCATCTCCTGGAACTATAGAGGTATGGGGAGTAAAGCTAAGGAAGAAGCTATCAGAAACTTAATCAGAACAGAGACCCCAGACATACTTCTCGTCCAGGAGACAAAGCTGGAAGACATAGTCTTCCTACAAACAAGCAAGAAACTCTGGTACAAAAGTGAAGCAAGAGCAATCTCTGCCCGGGGAGCCTCGGGAGGAATCGGCACTTTATGGAACATGAGCAAATTTGTAGTCCTATTTGAGGCTAGAAATACCCACTGGTTGCTGTTGAAAATGCAGAACCTAGACACCAAGGAAATTTTTTGCCTTTTTAATGTTTACTCTCCAGTCAATGTTGGGGAAAAAAAGAACTATTGGGACTCCATAAGACAACAAGCAGATTTGACAAATATGGAGAATATTATTATAGTCGGGGACCTCAATCTCATTCTCCATTCATCCAAAAAAAAGGGGAGGCAGCATAGTTCGTGATCCAGCAAGGGAATGGGTGGAGGACATTTTGCAGGACTGGGACACGCTGGATATCAAATCCTCTTTCGGTAAGTACTCTTGGTCCAATAAAAGATTAGGCCCTGGTCATATTGCTGCCAGGCTATATAGATTCTTTATTCAAAGTTCCTTTTTGCTACTAGGCCTAGAACCAAGAATGCAGATTCTTCCCAATAGCATTTCGGACCATAAGCCCATTAAACTAGAGCTCCTAGCTCATCTTGATTTGGGACCTATCCCATTTCGTTTTAGCCCACTCTGGATTAAGGAGCTAGACTTCATGCAAATTGTCAAGGATTGGTGGAACCAGTCGGTCAAAGGCTCACCTTTCTATATATGGCAAGAAAAGCTCAGAAGGGTAAAAGGAGCTCTTAAAAGATGGGCTACAACTCTGTCTAATCCGGCTGCAAACAGAAAATCCTTGAAAGCCTTGCTTGACTCCCACCAAAAGAGCATGGAGAAGGACACAATTACTAAGGAGGTGCTAGATCAGGAATCTCATCTGTAGCAGTGCTACCACAAGGCTTGCTTAGCTGAGGAAGAATATTGGGATTAAAATCTCGCAATCTCTAGCTCAAAGCAAGGGATAGGAACACTGCCTACTTTCACAAACAAGCCCAGGAAAGGAAATGTTTTAACACCATCTCGGAGATCAAAGAGGATAATGACATTCATAAGGATTTTGGGTATATAAAGAAAGCAGCCTTTTTACACTTTCAAAGCTTGTATAGTAAGGACAAGGATCCGAGTCAATACTCAGATCTTCTAGATATTATACCCTCTGTAATATCTCAGCGAACAAAGGAAACTCTTGAGGCAAAAATCACTAAAGAGGAAGTGGAAAAAGCCCTCTTTGATATGGACCCAGATAAGGCCCCTGGGCCGGATGGCTTCTCGGCCAGATTTCTCCAAGTTTGCTGGCCGATTATAGAAAAGGACCTGCTTAAAATGGTGCAAAAATCTCAGAACACTCAGAAAATAAGAGGCAGCACAAACTCTGCCTTATTAGCCCTTATCCCCAAGGAGAAAGGTGCCAACATCTTCAACAGATTTCATCCGATTTCCCTATGTAATACTAGATACAAATTAATCACCAAAATAATTACAAACAGATTGAAGCCCATCCTTCCCAAAATAATCCCTGAGAACCAAGGAGGCTTCATACAAGGAAGGCAGATTGTGGACAACTTCATTCTCGTCCAAGAGGCAATTCACTCAAGTCTTCTCCGAAAAGAGCAAGGTATGGCAATTAAACTTGATTTAGCCAATGCATTTGATCAAGTAAATCATAGTTTTCTTTTAAATGTTATGAGCAAATTTGGATTTGGAGAAAATTTCATTAAATGGATCCGAGCATGCATCTCAGAGCCATGGATCGCTCCTCTAGTGAATGGTAGAGCCACTGACTTTTTCAAAGCATCAAGAGGACTTAGATAGGGGTGTCCTCTGTCCCCTCTGCTATTTGTCATCCAAGCTTCTGTCCTCAGCTTCCTGTTAAACAAAAAGTTGCAAGATCAAGACATCAATGGTTTGTGCATTGCAAGAGGAGTAAAAAACATAAATCATGCCTTGTTTGCGGACGACACACTGTTACTGGGACCTGCCACACTCTCTTCTGCATCAAAATTCAAAGTGGTTTTGGATGACTTCAGTAAGGCCACAGGTAGTGCTGTAAACAAGAGCAAATGCCACATATACAGCTGGAACATTACCCCAAGGGTGTTATCTGATATTTCCAGATGCTTGGGCTTTGCAACCTCCTCCTCCTGGTCTTCCTTTAAATACCTGGGATTACCTGTCGACCATAAGAAGCCTACAAGCAAAGACTGGCTCCCACAGTTGGAAAAGTTCAAGTCAAAAATACAAGCCTGGGGATACTCTTGGCTAAATACTGCTGGAAAATTAGTTTTAATTAAATCAGTGCTCCACAGTCTCCCTTTATTCCAATTCACTAGACTCCTTGCTCCGGAAAACATCATCAAAAAATGGAAGAATATATTTGGAGGTTCTTCTAGAAGGGAGGAATATATATATATATATATATA